>WEKY01010190.1:1229-36418 GCA_013390045.1 Picathartes gymnocephalus
TACTAGAAGGCTGGAGCTTTTGGGATCCAGGGGCAAATCTGTGCTTCATGGGAATGATTACAATCACTCCATACCCACAATAAATGAACAGTCTCTGAGCCACTCTGTTGTGCCTGGTAGCCTCAGTTTGCAATAGATAATATACCACTAAAAATAGTGAGAGGACAGCACCCACTGGATGTCTGTTTTCCTCTCCTTTAATGCACTGCACTGGAGCTTAGCAGAGGCATTAGAAGGAGTTACATTTAGCCAATTGCTGCTATTTTCTCTCACTCATACACTGCTTAAGAGGTGTAAAAGAGCACAGAACAAACAAGAATCTGGCTTTGTCTTTCTCTTTCCTCTTTTTTTTTTTTTTCGATAATGGTCCTTGTGAAAAATGAATATTTGCTAAGTGAATGGCAGATGAATAAAAAAGTATGCTGAGCATGACTGAAAGCAAGCTGAAAGAGTCAAAGATACTGTTTTGGTGTTATTCTCCTAATTCAACACTTGTTCATTTGCTTATTGAAAAAGTGATGAAGATGGAACATTCTTACCTATTTTCTCTGAAGAGATTCCAACATTCAATTTAGGACTTCAGTAATACACCTTAGAATAGAAAAACAAGCAAATGTGCTTGTGATTGTTTTTCATTATTCATGAAAAGAAAAACTAATTATGAAAATATTTATTTGATGTTTTATTCATGAGCTAAATTTTACAAATTAGTTGCTATAATAATACAGTTGTATACCTTTCTGTTTGGTTCCAGCAGTTTCTTCTATTTATAGCTGTGAAAGCTAAACTATAATGGTGCAAAGAGGGATGACTGATTAGCATAATGGATCAAACAATTTCTTCAGAAATTTCCTCTCTCTGGTTGCAATAACAATAATTATTTTTTGTTTAAAGTAAATTGTGGCAGCAGAAAATACATCTCTTTGGTGGCTTTTGCATTTTGTTTCAAGTGAAATGCCCGACAATAAACAACATTGCTACCCTTTGTTCTGTGGTATGAAATACAAGTCAGTTTTCACACTTGTAATATTTCACACTAATTCAAATTATAATCTGTAAGTTGTTTAGAAAAATTAATATTTTGACTAAAAATTTATTTTAATGTTTAATATAAACCCTTATTTTCATAAAGAATTCTTATGATAGTCTTATGATTAATAGGCAGCAAAGTTTTTCTTTAGCCTGAAACATTTTTTGTTTTTGAGAACTGACTAAACAAATCATGAGATTATCTAAATAGAAAGATAGTTAAAAAGTAATAGTTTTTCAAAATTAACTCATGAAATTAAAACTGCACTGCTGAGGTTGTCTATGGGCTGTTCAGGTTAGAGAGATGAGAGAGTCTTCGCTTGTTATAAAAAGTCTTTTATTGCATAGCGCAGTCAGTCTCACAGGGGTGAGAAATAAGTCTATGCCATTTGCTAAAATCTTCAGTGTCCCAAGCAGGAGCAAAAGCAGCAGGAGAAAGAGGGATGTAGCATCACCATCCCCAAGCCACAGCACCAGCAGCACAGGTAGCAATATTGGCATTTTCCATAGCATCTGCTATATTCTACAGTCCCAATAAAATACATTATATTCATTAATTATCCAATCAGCTACAAACACAATTCTATAGTAATTCTTTTTCACCTATACTAGCTTAAAGCAAATGTGTGCATTTCTTACACAAAACCTACACGTCGCTTATCATGTTCTATCCTTCTATCTAACAACACTGTGCCATATTTATATTATGTCTAAAATGTGGTTAATGTCATGAAAAGTTGTGCTACCGAGCTTTTAACTGGACTAAAGGGTCTTACCAACTAGCTAACACAGTTTCTTATGTGCTTAAGGCATTTTTAAGGCTTTTCTCTATTTGCTTAAAACTTAAAACCACATCCTTGTTTCATGTTGGCATGGCTTTATGTATCTCAGTTTCTCTGAAGACTTTACATCAATCCTTGCATTCCTCTCTGCCTCCAAGCCTGTGTGCAGAGGGTACAGAGGAATTTCCATTCCATCTCCAACACTGCACAGCTACTGATTTTTTCCCAGGTCAAGTTGGGAAGAATGGTTTATGTCTGCTTAAACTGATGGAGTCTGAATCCAGTCCTATCTATAAAAAAATGAGAAAGTAAGGATGAACCTAATATTCCTCTGAAACCTTTCCTTAAACCTGATAAAATACAATTCAAGGGGAAAAAGAAAAAATAGAAAAAACCCCTAAAAATCAATTTGCTTATTATAAAATCATGGAATCATTTAGGTTGGAAAAGACCTCTAAGATCATTGAGTCTAATCTCTGACCAATCACCTTGTCAAATATTGTGGAACTGAAATCCATAGGGCCACCTAAATACTTGATTTCTTTCATTCAAAATGATATTTATGGAATTCAAAAATGAGAGCACAAGAGAGAAAGTGAATTATTATTCCCACTGTGGCTTAATTAAAAGGAAAGTATTTTGATTTCTACAATTTTCTTCTGATAATCCCCTTATTGGTACAGTACAGATCCTAAAAATAAGTTGTATATAATTTTCCCTTGTATCATGAATAAGCTAACCAAAAAAAATTGGTGAGCTGGAGGTAGGGAAGCATAATAGTATATAAAAGGATGATGAAATCCTTTTTGAGGCAGACTTCCTATACAAATGGGTTTCAGATTCTGCAGAATTAGATCTATAGGTCCTTAAAGTGAGCTCAATATTAATAATTTTATACCAAGTTGTGCCTTATATGAACTTCTTTTAAATGAATTAAATTGCTTTCATATGAACATAAAATTTGCCAAAAACAGGAGTTTCAATATCTGGTTTTGAAATCTGGCAGTTTATCCATTTACCCTATGGCCTTATGGGTTGGTATGAACCAGCATCTGGTCTTTGCAAGTCAATCTATGAAGCAGATTAAAAAAATTTAATATAATATTTCTGAAAAGAAGCTCCTAATTTTTCATTTTGTTTTTCAAAAAGAAAATGTTCATGGTCATCTTTCCATTTCTGAATCTCAGATGAGGACAAATAATTTTTGGATAAGTTAGTTGGCAATAAACTTCTTCAGAACAGAGTTTTGCTTTTGTCCTTCATTTTTGTAATTTAATCTGGTTTAAGTTCAAGTATCTTCCTCATTTAGGTACCTTGAGTATCCTGTCTTTGCAGGTTAGGAAAGTGGTTTCTGTTCTTCTGCCAAATGGTATGAACAATCAGGGTAGGAAAATTGCCATCTTTTTAATGCTGGTATTCCAAGAGAGTAGGAAGAATTCCCAGGATATTAATTACTCCTAGATGAATTGTGAATGAAATTCTTAGTTAAGCCCTTCAGTTTTCTGAAAACTTTTATTAATCCTACGGTAATGTTAACTGGAAAGTATAGACTATTAGCAGTGACTGGAGTTCCATAGTACTTTCTTTTTTACTAAAGGTTCTTCTAACTCAACAAGGATCTTGATTTAAACAGAAATTTTAAAATGCCTGTGGGGTTAAGTGGTGCCTAATCCATTCAGTATAGTCCAACAGCTAAAGCAGAGTGACACAGAAGAGCTGTGTATTTTTTCTAGCTTAGACTTGGGCCCACAGGATGATTTTTGGCTATTTACTTTTCTTCTCTGATCTATTTGCCTATTCACTTCTCACCTTTCTAACCTTCTGAAATTTATGAAGTGTCCTTCCTTCATGAAATAGTTACTAATCTATAGGGGAAAGGTATTAGGTAAATAAAAACTATCTACTTGCTGTAATAACCAGTGGTTTAAAGTTACAGAACCACATTTCAGACTTTATCTTTGTAGCCCAGCTCCTACCCACCTACCATTCATTTTCCAATCATATGTACGAGATAGGTGATCTGGAAATGTTTCTCAAAAACCACGAACATGTCTGCTGCAGTATTTCTCACATTAGCTGTGAGGCTTTTCCCAATGGAGAGCAGACAAAATCATGGTGAAGTAAACAGAAAAATGGGGAATTCTGCCCTGATGAATCATAGACTGTATGGGTTCTCCATGGTGGAAAGTATTCAGAACTTCCCCATGTAGCATGGGCTACCAATTGCAGGAAAAGTTGCTTTAATGGTGTCTTTATTTTCTTAGGTAAAACTTCATATTTGTAATTATGTTCATATATAAATACACATAGACACACACACAAGTATCTTGATAGAATATTTCCTTAATACCAGAGTTAGCTTTCAGATAGCAAGTAGAAAAAAAGTGTTTCGTTTTTCCTTCTTAGTAGAACCCAAACTCCTGGGATGGAATTCAATCAGGAGGTTGCAGTTAAAGCTCCAGGTAGTGCTACCTTTCTGTTTATTCGGTGAGTCATAAAAACCTTTTTTGTTTCTTGGTGGTTTTTTTTAGACAAGGGAGGCTGGTGGATTTTTTTTCTTTTGTGCTGCTGTGTTGTTTTGTGTTGGGGTTTTTTTGAGGGGGAGGGAGTTGTGTATGCCTTCTTGAATCATGTCCTTCAGTCATTAAAGTGCCCTTAGCTTACTGATCCTCTCAGAGGAAGTGTGAAGGGTCTTCTTACTACTTGAATGCTGAACACTCAACACTACTTAAAACACTGCCCTTTTGCATTTTATATTGGAGTCTGAGCGCAGGCATGCAGAAATCTGCTCATCTGTTCTGTCTGGAGTGGTTTGTGAGAGGAGTTTGCAATTGTTTCATTGCCTTTTAAACTGGAGAGTAAGTTATTATTAGCTTTTCTTGTAAGAGGTCATAGTGGGGAAAAAAGAAGGGAGGTTATTAAATGCTTTGGCACTGATTTAAATGCAGTGAGAATTATAGGTGGTTAGATCATAATATTGCTGGAAGGGAATTCAAGAGGTTATTCAGTCAGTGTCCATTCATCTTCTGCAGGGCAGGGCCAATTTCATGCAGGTAGAGTCTGAGAGACATCTGTGCAGCCCAGCCTTAAACACCTCCAGCACAGGAAATACCATAGCTTTCCCCAAAGGTGTGACACAGGTTTACCTTACTGCTGTTATTAAGGAGTTTTTGTTAATGTCTTGTTCTTTATAATTTAAGCCAATTGCTGTTTTTCATATTCACATGAATATTATATTAGGTTAATTCCTTCTCCTTTCCTAAAATTTTTATTTTGGTGAATACTTATTTTGTTTGTTTTAAATTTTTATCTCAGTTTCTCTCCTTTAGATTAAACTTTTCTATCTCTTCATTCAATATTCTCTATTAAATAATGCTTTAAAAACCTATCATATTTGTGACTCTCCTCTGGACTTCCTGCCACTTTCCTTGAAATATATTTCCTCAAATTGGACACAAAGTTCTTCAACTTTGTCCTTACTAGTGCAGCTTAAATCAAAAGATAATTACACTTATTTTTCACTAATATCTGAGAAACCAAGGTTTAGCTGACTGATTTCAGAAGCATTACTCCATTGGTTTATGTTCTGCTGTTTATTAAGATAACTACTGTCTTAAGATAACTACTATATACATCTCTCAGTGTTTTTTCCCATCCAATTATTTGAAATTATGTATTTATGTAGATGGCTGTCCCTCAGTAACTTCTCTTTGCTAAATAACATCCAATTATTTTTCAGGACATATCTCCAATTTGTCAAGTTCAGTTCTGTGTTTCAACATATTTCTAATCCAAGTTTCAGGAATTCACCACCCAGTCTCTTAATGAAAGTATGGAATAGGTGTGAGGGTATAGATACATGAGGAATAAAGCCCTACAGAAATCCATTTGCCATCTAGTTCAGAGGGAAGAATTAAGAACCTCCACTTATCTCATGTTCATTGTTCAATGGAGAAGAATTTTGTGTATTTTCTCTCATTGCTGTACTCACAATTCAGTTTTACATTCTTTCATTTGACAAATTGATTAAACATTAGAAAATGCCAGTGATTTTCATTGTTGCATCATTCAAAGTAACCAGGTCACATATGATAAATTTTGTAGTAAGTTGATGTGAAATATATAGCTCAGGAATTCTTTTCTGATAGAAAAAAAATTTAGTTCCAATGCCACCTCTGTTGATAGTGAAATTAAGTAACAGTTTCCTTCTATATGTACGAAGACAAGGTTGCAAGGAGGAGCAAAATATTCACATGAATTTAATTTGAAGACCCTACTCCAGAACACAAATGCTGTAAGTGTATTAGCTTGTTTCAAGAATCATGAATATGAAACAATGCTTTTGATGAAAGAGTGGTAGTACAGAGAATGAGCTTCAGAGAAAATCTAAGAAAATGCCGTAGAATATTTCATTTAAAAACAAAACAAAGTTACTCCCAAGAATTTCCACTTCTTTTTTGAAAAGAAGTCCAACCTGTCTACTGCTAATAGTAGTCTAGAAGAAGAGCAGGGATCACTCACAAATTGAAAGAATGGATGCTGTTTAAATAGACAATTATTGTACAGTTATAATGAATATAATTTTCTGTCACATATCTATCAGCAAGATTTCTTCACCTGCACATTTAGTGATTACACCAGTTCCAGTCTTGGCGGCGGAGGTATTCAGTTCACTCTACACCATCTTGAAATGTAGTTATTTGCATGTTTTCCCATTTATGCGTCTTCTCCTTCAGTGCTGTGCTATACCTCTGATGGTATCAGGCAATTTTCTGTCTAGTCGAATGATTTCTCAGCTTTAAAATTGCCTTTCCTTTCCTTGTTTTGAAATGTAGTATCTGACTGGGGTGAGCAGAATTGAGCTGCTGGAAGTAACTGGGGTTGTCCCCCCCACTTCTGGGCATGACATTTGGGTAGGAATAGCTGCACTGGCTGGGCAGCAACTGATACTGAAAAAAGACTTCCCTCAGAAAATTCTAAATGGCATTATTTGTTGAAAAGCTGTACTTTTCCTAAACCCTTTGAATGGGAAAAACCTCAGTCAAAATGCATCAAAATAACATGAAAGCATAATTTTTCAAAACAGATGTCTTTATAACATTTATTTAGGAATGAGAATGGCAATTTTTCTAGCAGAGTAAGTGTGTATATATTTCCATTGTTTTATTATTTAAAATATTAAGTTGACATCAAATTTTATTTACAGAGTAGGTATGACAACCTATATTTTCTCACCATTGTTTTAAAGAATATATTCTGATTTTAATACAGATCCTAAAAGTCTTAAAACCAAACATTTTCAATTTATAGGCCTTATATATGCATTACCCACACATGCCTCCCCTTACATAAATCCCATTAATATAGTATTTTCACAGGCCACTGGATTTGTCTGCTGGTCTGCCTAATTTCACCACGCTTTCAGCTCCTATGCTTTGTGTTGATTACTGTAATTGGAGCCTGAAATGGGTAGTTTTTTGTATAGGTATAGCTGGAGTATATATTGTTGTGCACAGGTTATATTTGCTTTCTGTGTGGTGCACATATTGTCATTTCCTAACTGTCTATCAAGAAACAAGAAAAAAGTTGGGACACAGAGATGGCCCTTGATGCAGTAGCCTTCATCTATTTAAGGGCTGGGATCAGGGGAATACTGGTTGTTTTTTGGTTTGGGAAGGTCACAAATAGTTGCTGAAAATCCCCATTCAGCTCAGCAGAGGCTTGACCTTGTGGCACATGCTCCTGTTGGAGCAGCTGATGTGATATGTATGAGACCGTGATAGAGGGAAAAGGGCAAAGGGTTATTTTACCCTTATAGATACTACTCTGGCAGGGTCAGATTTCCTTGATGAAGCAACTGGTAAAGGTGTTTACCACATTTTGATGTTAGAGAATGGCACAATATACAGAGTGGTCTTCCTCCTTTTGTGTGGGAGTAAATAAGTTTCTTCAGCTTATTTTACCCCTGCTGTGTGTAAATGTTATCACACACACTCCAGTGTTTATAGAATATGAGACGTGAACTTTAGAACATTTTTGGGAAGTATGAGAACTCTGAAAGACCAATTGACACGCAAAAGTACCTGCATGTGCATGGAATTTAAATATTCTTTCCTTTTCAGATGTGAAAGTTGTTTATTATTTCCAGATCTGCAGGTAGGCTAGGAAGACAATCAGGTTGAAGTGATTAGTTTTGCACCAGAACTTCAATGAAGTGATGGGCTACAATTTTACCCTGGGCCTCTGACTACGAGCTGTAGAATTGATGAGAACCACATTCTTGAACTGGATTTGCTGCAAGAAGAAGATGCTGGGTGGCCCTTTTTGTGGTCAGATTCTGCCATCTTTCAACAGCACAGTCAAAATCTAGATCTGCCTAGAGGCTGGAGAGAACACCCTCACAAATAGGCCATGATATGATGCTTTTGATTGGAGAAGCAAATACTTTCTAAGTGTGCTGTTTGAACACTGGTCCTATGATGACAAAAGTTTTAAAATGTGGTGATGATTCTGCCTGGTAGCCATAAATTATGAAGAGTTAATTATCAAAGATATCAAGTATGCTTTTTCCTTGTACCATTTGATAATTAGAAAGCATACAATTAGGGAAATAAAAATCTACAGATGGAAGGGGTTGCCTTATCTTCAGGTAAGATGATTAGGTTTTGTACTCAATTTTAATCACAGATGGAGTTATTGACTTAATTTGGTGATGTGAATCAATTCAACATAGCATAGCTTAGATTAATTCTACTGTAGGTAATTACAATATATAGATACCTTTATAATAAATATTCTTTATTTTTATTCAAAAATTATGAAATTGAGCTAGCTGCCCAATAAAAAACATTTTAAAATGCTGAAGATAATTTAGAACTGGGAGAAGGCAAATATCTAGAGTTTAACACAATGTTTTAAAATAAGATTTTGATTTAGACCTCCTACAATATATACCACAATTTTGATTCTATCCCATACAACATGATACAAACTTGTTAAACATAATTCCTGCTTGAGTCATTTCCATATTCTATGTTAGACAATTTTCTTATTTCTTATAAAACAGCTATTCTTCAGTGATGGGGTAGCAACAACTTTATTGTTATTTTTCATGATAAAAGTTTTCTTTAACAATTATTTTTTCAGCAAAATTGAAATATCTTCAGAGTCAGAACTAGAAGTGGTATAATTGTTGTAACTGATTTATATTTGAGGTTTTAATTAAGTCTATGAAGAATACCTTTAGGATTTTTTTTCCTTTTTTCTCATCATAGTATGTGTTATGAGACTCTTCTACAAGCATATGCTCTACAGCTACTGCAGTTCCTCATGTTTTTCTTTGATCACCTGAGCTATAAAAGAGCATGACTGTTTTATGTTGCAATCTGTACCAGATAATCCTATCTAACTCAAAATTCACTTTGGGTTTCTCATTCACTGGTATCTTGAATTAAGTAAATAAAAGAGCAACCTCATGTGATATTCATCTAGTCTTTTTTGTTGTTGTTGTTGTTGTTCTCATCTCCAGTGTTCACCAACCAAGCCCAAAATCAGGTTGCAGCCTTTTAGACAGTTTTCCTGCTTCCTTCTAGATTAGGTTGTGAGACTCTTTTGTGAGACTCTTTTCTTTGCTCAAGTTCCAAACTTTTTAAATGGACACAATAAGTTTGAAATTTCCAAGAGTATGTCAGGTTTTAACTTAAGTGAAAGCCTAAAGCCTTTGCAATGCCTATCAGAGTGCTCAAAGTCAACTGCAAAAGGAGACTTTTCAGATCGCAAGGATTTGCACTCCCGACGTATCTTGTTTTGTGTATATCCTTTCTCATCACCAACTGTATTCAGAGATACTCTATTTTGTAAGGATCTTGACTTCCTGCTGTGAGTTTCTTGTGGTATTTTCTTCCTGAGCTTGCTGTTCTCTCTTGGTACTGATAGAGAACAATTAATTCACAAGAAAGAAATTATGTAAGAAAAAAACAGTGAATATCAAGAATGAATTGGGCCAGACAAGCTTTGTGCAACCAAACAGTCAAGACAGAGAAACAGGACAGATGAAAGCTTTCCAGATAAAAGAGGAAAAAATTATGAAAGGCTGGAAAGACTCTAGTGGTTTCACATCTCCTCCTCACACCAGGCGATAATTTAGTGTAGTGGTCTAAGTACTCTGGCTGAACACCAGTGCACTTACTGAGTTCACTTACTCATTTCTGTGGTGAGATAAGGATTAGGACGAGTGCAAAGCAGGCCTAAAACTTTAAAGGTAAAAAGATAGTTTATTAACAGACCGAAAAGAAAAAAAATTTAAAAGGAAAATAATAAGAACCAAAAAAACTTTCAGATACATCTCCTTCCCCCATTCCATCAAATTCTGTCCCATCAACAACATAAAGAGACAAAACCTGAGACCTTTAGTCAGTTTACCACCGTAAAATAGGCTTTCATCAGTTAAGTCGGAGGAGGAGTTTTTTCTGTCACACCATGGAGACTTTCCCACAAGAACACAGTTCTTTTGTGGTTTCAATATCACAGGGAACGCCTGCCGGTTCGTCGTGAGAGTCCTTTCCCTGACACAGAGCTCTTCCTGCAGCTGTTTTCAGGGACTCATGTCTATTCACTGGGGTAATATTTCAAAGATAAGCTGTTCTAGTAGAAAAGCAAAGAATGTGAGTCCTTGATTGACACTGGTGAGCAATGCACCCCAATTCTGCCAAGATATGTGGGAACCAAGTCTGTTTCTATTACTGGCATGACTCTCAAGAGATGTTGGTAGAAGTTAGGTTAGAACATTGCATCCCCCCAGTTACATCCATGAATTATAAGGACATGGTTTAATTTGTCTTAGTCCATGACCGTGGTTTTACAAGAAGAATTTCAGCTTAAAGCATCTCCTCCTCCTTCCCTCTAGACTCTCAGTCCCTTTCCACTGGCCTCGGTGCCTTGGTGCTGGTTCTTTCTGTGTCCTCACTCTTTCTGAGTCCATTTGTACATTCTGAGTCCCTTTGGGTACTTAGAGAGTTGTATCTGGATCCATTTGTGCATTCAAAGGATTATTCTGAGTCCATTTGTGCACTAAAAGGGTTAACCTCTCTTCCAGGCTCAGTTGGACAGCAGTTGGAAGGCTGCTGCATTCCATGCATTCCATCCCCACAGATGTGGGGGAGCGGGGGAACCCCGCAGCCAGGAGCTGCGGCAAAAGCGGCTAGGATCTCAGCAGCCACAGGCTGATCCCTCCCCCTGCCCAGCGGTTGTGACACTCCCTGGGAGGGGACAGGGGCCCGGCCCAGCCCAGTGCTGCCCCAGAGAGCGGAAAGGGCCTGGCCCAGGAGTCGGGCCGGCCCCGTGGAGCTGCACTCCCCCTGCAGGGAGGGAGGGAGAGCGGGAGCAGCCAGGAGCCAGGGCGGTGCTGCCCTGAGAGAGGGGGGAAGGGGCACACCCCCTCCCTCTGCCCGGCTAGAAGTGGGCCAGGCCGGCCTAGGGCCTAGCCAGCCCGGGTGGACCAGCGGCTCCCCTGTTATATGTTCCAAAGCCAAAAACAAAGAGAGCTAAACCTACGTTTCTCCTCTCTTAACATGTGAATCACAGAGACGGTCTCAATCTTCTAAGTGGCTAGATGGAGTGTCCATCTCAAAATTAGCTAACTAATTGGCTCTCCAGGGCTGCAGGAAGCTGTACCCCCAGGAAACTGCAAAATTCCCTGCTGCCATAGATTAAAGGAAGCTATGCCTGCCAGAAATTGTAAAATCCTTGCAGGTAAAAAAGTTACTTTTTTTTCAAACCATGACAAGACCTTGGCATATTTTTACACCTACTGTGTCCCCCAAATTTTATTCTGTTATATTTTATTTTCACATACATTACATATTTTTACCTTATACTACTTGAAAGAATAGAAGTGTCAGCATTCTGAGGGCTGTGGTGATGGGGATGCCTGTGAATTATTTTCTCTTTCCAGTTACAGTAGAAGTGCAGCACCTATATTGAGACACTCCTTTTGAAATACTTGCAGAATAATTTTTCTGATTAAATTATTTATCCAGAACTATTGAGAATATAATGAACTTATTCATTTGAGCCCCATGGATGCCTGAGACAGACTCAGCACTCTCTCAATCTCCCTTGTCTTATTTCCAGTCATGTACATAATATACACAGATGCAAGAAGATTTATATTATCTTGCACTACAATGTATAAGCTTGTGTGTTATGTTATATATATAATTTTAGAAAAATCCTTGAGGGAGTATCTTTCCTAAAACATTCTACTATGTGAAGAGAATGATTTTATTAATAACATTAATTGCCTTTGCTGTTCTGTTGTATTTTCCTTATTTTTGTCAATAATATATTGCTGATTTCACAGTCCTCATTCAAAGAAATCCTAATGAGACCTTTGAGGATACTCGTACTTCACAAAAGTTTTAATGCAGCCTTTCAATAACTAATTACAATTTCATTTGTTTTTTTCCACTGCATCACAGACCAAGAAAAAGCCATTTACTTGCCACAGGATTGTTTTGATCTGCCAACCCAAATGTCATATGGTATGCCATGACAAGGAAAGGCTTCCTTACCCCAGATTATTCACTGCTCCCTGTCATCCTATGTTTATTAAAATATCATAGATATAGGATCCTGTTTAAGAATTTTCTGATGTATAGTAACTGCCCTTGAACTTGAGCTGCACTGTAATCCTACAAAAATATCTGCCTTTTTGTATGTGATGGTCAAATGCAGTGGAAACTGCTCTCCCTGTGCTGTGCTTAGCTTTGACAGGAATGGACAAGAGATACAAATGGAAAGCTGGAAACCTTAATTTGAATATGCCATCTTTGAAGTACTGTGGTTTCTCATGTAAATTAAATGATTTGGGGTTCCACTCCCAAAATACAAAACCATCTGTAGGACAGCTCAGAAAAATGTGGGATATATCTCAGAGAAATCCTCAAGTTCTAATTGTAGTTTTAATGTTTATATTAATACAAACATCTGAATCATGTGCAGGCTTTTGGTGCAAATACTCCAACATGCTGTATGTGCATTCACAAATGTGTACACCTGCACATGAGCCTAACACAGTGTATTCTGCAGTAGAACTTTTCCTTCTGTGTGTATTGTCAGGATTCTTGAGGAATTTGGCATTTTGATCACGTGTCATATTCCTGTAGCTGTGAAGTTGGCTTCCCTCAGAAAGCTCAACAGCCTTTTCACAGAATGTTCTCTAGTCACACTGGGAGCAGAAGTACAAGCCCTGTGGAGAAGAGACGTTATCCTTAGTAGTTCTGCCAGAAACAGTAAAGTGGTACTTCTTCTTTGTTCAAGTATGAGCTGAGTGCACTGTCATCAGAGGATGGGCCAGAAATTAAAAGCCTAACTTTTCAAAACTAAAACATATATTGAAATAGTTTATGTCCAGACCCAAGAGCTCAGAAAGGTATAGTATAAAAATTATATTGTGATTAAATATACTGAAAAAAATTATTTGACTGAAATGTTCTTCAGTGGTCTGTAAAATGTAATATAAGGAAACCAAATAATTGCAGATAAAATAATTTTTATTTACAATGAGGCTACACAGCTCAGTATCTTTGCTTTCAACTCTACTGTCTCGGTTAGAAAAGACAGGTGTCTGCTGAGGAAAGCAGCAGCCTCCCTTGAAGTGGAAAATGGAAACCCCCTCCCTCTGAAATATTATAAATTTGAAACTAAGGGGCTCTCAGGCAAAGATATGGAAATAGGAATAACAGTTCTTTTAATAGGAAAATTAAAATAAAATGCAGTAGTACAAAATACTGACAGTCAGAATACAACCTGACACCCTGTCAGTCAGGGTGTTGGTAGCAGCCAGATTAGATGGTGGCTGCAGTCCTCCTGGAGTGACAGATGTGGTTCTGTTGAAGCAGTGATCCTGTAGAAGGGCGGGGTTTTCTTCTGAAGGTCCAGTGGGAGCATAGAAGGGTCCAGTCTTCCTCTGGGAATCCAGTGGAAAAGACTGCCTGTGGTTTTCTGAGTCTCACATTACATCCAGGTAGGGATGTTTGGCTCCTCCCCCAAGTGGGGCATCTCCCAATGGAATGATGGAATTTTATCAGTCATGCAGTGAGACTCAATGGCCCATTTACAGAAGATATCTCCCCAGAGGAAAGGATGGGTGTGGGAGACATAAAGAACACTGTCCCGCCTGGTCTTAACAGATTGTACTAGAATGCAGACTTTTTGTTACATCTTGCATTGCAACCTAAGACATCTACTCATTTCCATCATGCATAACTGCTGCAGAATAAAGCCCATGCCATCTAGTGAAACCATCCAGGGATGGGACCAGCCAAAGAAATCGATCCGTAGAAGGGGCCTTTAGCTAAAAGTCAGACAACATTGTAGCAGAAATCCTGGGGATTTTTCAAGCAGCTACTAAGAAAATTTGTCTTCTGAGATGTGTTTACTGCAGGTTTTATTGTGCCTTCCTTCACAACCTGTGTAGGCTTCAGAGATCACTTAAAGTAAATTCCAAATGAAAGGTCCTTCCCCTTTGTATATTTGTAATAATTTTACTCAGAAAAATGGTGAGTTCTTGAGGTGATGAGACCATCACTGCGGTCAGATGTACTTAAAATAACTTCATTGGTACAGATTTCTTTGAAAGAAATTTTAAAAGCAGTTACTAAAAAACAATGGCTTTTTATATCATATCCATCAACTTCAGTTTTTATTTTACACAGTAACATTCCTACAGACTGATTTGGGACTTGGACACATTATATACAGCTACATCATCCTGTGTTTTATAAGCAAGGCTACTGAAATTCTACAACTCTTTTTCATTTCCCTCCCTCTTCATGGATGAATTCCTTTTCTAATATTTAATCCATACTTTTCTTGTGTGGAATACTTCTTTAACACAGTAAGCTCTACATTTGAATTGGAATTGGAATATATTTCTCTGACTTCATAAATAAGAGTAGAACAGAATGGACTAATAACTAGGCTACGAGTAGATGCCTGTGAATCATCTGGTAACAGTCTTATTGCCATGACTCATTTGAGTTTCAAATATTTTTCTGATATTTGATCACAATAGACTATCTAAAAATGTCAGCAGTTTAAAGCAAAGCTTTTTCATTGAAGAGGTCTTGTGGAAAAATAAATTAGTCTCCAGAAAGGCACTTTCTGCAGCTCACCTGGAATACAAAATTGTAATTGTTGTCAATGCTTCCTTTGCCATTGGAAAATTTTATAACAGGAACAATGTATTACAGTAGTGTTAAAATCTAGAAAATAAACTGTGTTGTTCCTGATCTCAACTGAATAGTTCTCTGCACAACTGGAGCTATGTCAAGTTGACTTGCCATTCATTACGTGCTGTATTTCTCAGACATTGCTTGTAGACAAGTTCTGTATTCCACCGTTTTGTCCTTTTGTCCTCCTGATTCTACAGCAAGAATCTTTTACAGTATCTTTTTTTATAAATACAAATGAGAGAGAGAGGAAGGCAATAATATTTGCTGAAACTGTTCACTGAAGCTCTATAAATTAGGGCAGCCAAATTACAACCACTGTGTACATAATTTTCACTAAACTAGATTTCTATAGACACTTACCTCAGTTTCTTTTTTTTTTACTTTTAAAACTAAGAATGTTCTTTTATGTAGAATGAGTCATGCCATATATTCTGTACTAATTTTTTTGCACATTGTTCCTGTTACTGTGTTCTTTTTAAAGTGGGATAGGGCATGGGAAAAGTGAGGAAGGACTAATGAAATACTATTATGGGGCTGAATTTATAAAGTGTACAAGTATGTTCCTTCCATTCTTACTCAGAAAAATCAGAAGCTAACACAAGCAGGGTTTTTCTGAATGTATGGCACAGAGTCAGTCTCCTATGTGTACACATTTGTACTCTGAGGCTTTCCATAATTTATATGCTTATTGCAACTTCTCTTTTTCTTGCAGCATATCCATACTGGATGGTTAAAAATTGAATTGTAGTTCTTTGCTTGTAGACTTATAATTGGAGAAAAAATAATATAAGCCAAGCTTAAAAATATTTTTGCTAATGTCCATAACCTGAGAGTAATACAAATATTGAAAGGCCTTTTAGTTTGATAATGAATGAAACAATTCCACTTTTTGTGATTTGTTAGATTGTCCCCAGATGAAAACAACCATAAGAGGTCCTAAACAATTACTGGTCAAGCCTGTGCTTTTGACTGCTGTGTAAACCTGTCTCTAATTGGAATGGCCTGCACTATTTTGTTATACAAATGAAAAATGACTTAATATTTTATTTATGCCTTGCTTCTGGCATCAAAAATTGTAATTCTACTAGATAAAAATACAAAGTTGGTATTCAGACTTCTTTTTAAGCACTCTTTCTACCCCTACCACTCCATTTCATACCTCAACATGGTCTTTGTGGTAAGTTTTGAGGTAGTATTTGACTTGAGAACAGCATTTTGGGTACTCCTTTGGTTTTGTATTCAAAGATACATATGGGATGTTTTAGAGATGCTTTAGAGTAATTCAGTCTTTTTCATGGAGTATACAAGGGCCAAAAGAGGTGACAGCATAACACAGGGGTAAAACAGGGATTAAAATAGAAGATTCTTTCATAGTCTATTTTAGTTACTAGTGTAAAAATGGCTTTTGGCAGAGCCTGATTTGCAGGTCAGATGATCATTGATTAGCATTTTCCCTCCCTTTCAAGTTAGGTGTGATAGCATCAAAAAGGAAGAAATGTAGCTTTGCTTCTTGCAAATGCATTGAACATTAGTTCCTGGAGGATGGTGAAAAAATTATTAGTTTCTGCTGTGCTATTATGCTAATGAGTATGTTTCTTATGTTCAGTTTACCACTTTATGGCACTACACTAACAGATGATAGTGCTGCAATCCAATAAATAAATATTTAAATATATCTTTCTAAATGCTCATTCAAGACTGTTCACAATAGTATCAGAACACCTTACAAAGGCTGTTTCACATGAAGACAATTAAGCAGGTAATTATTTTCAGCTTTGTCAAAATAAACCGCAATTTGGAATCTGTGTTAGCTTATTAAAAACTCATCGTATTTTTCATTTGAAGCTCTGTTTATTTGGCTTATTTTCCCTTACTCATTTATGTTTGCAGCTAGTGCTGGGCTTGCCTCACCCAATTCAAGGCAAAACCCCCATTACAGTGAGACTGATGGACTGTTGAAACATGTGCATTAATTTCTCTATGGGGTAGTTTAGACCAAAGTCTGGAATGAAGAGCTGTATACTGCACCTGATAGTAGTCTGCTTATCCCACAGATGAAAATATGATAATGAGTGCTTATCAAGGTCAGGTTTTTGTTAGACATTCATTTTATTGTGTCCTTATGTCAGTCCTTATTGGCAAGTTCTATAAAAGTGTTACATTTTATGTAGAAAGCATTTAAGCCAGGGGTATTCAAATCAGTACTGTTAAAGTAGTGAAGGAGAAGGCCACCAGGTTTGATGTGAAAAGCTGAAAAATATAATTCTATTGAAAGTAGATAGTAATTACAAATGAGTGTCTTCATGTTAAAGATTTGGGGAGAGTACATCTTCTTGTAGTACAACACTGTAATTCTATGGCTGAAAACCAGACAGTAGCTACACACACTGAGCGCTTCACTGATCTAACAAGGTTTAGTAACCATAATAGCTCTTAGGTGATCTAAACCAAATACTAAACCAAATAGGCCTTAATGACATTTTTTCTCCTACTCCCACCCGTTACACACACTTTTACTATAATGTGGAGAAGAAAGGAGGTAAAATTAGACCTGAAATTTATGGTCTAACATTTATCGCATAAAATGCTTGCTGAAAGTTAAATATTGAGTAACTATTTTAGCTTTTATTTTGTTTGCTTTTCCTAGTACTTAAAACAAGCAATGGCATAAATAATATATCGTCTTGCAGTCCCGGTAACCTCCACCTGTAAGGCATTCTGAAAGGTAAAGAAACTCATGCTATGCCTTACAAATTGAAGAGACCTCTCAATGTGGGAAATGGGATACTGTCTCCTTTCCCTATTCTGTAAAGTATCAATCTAAAACAGGATTTTATTTGTAAAGATCAGGAATGTTTATGGGCTTCCGGAAAGGACACATTTTTATTTGTACATAGTGAGCTAATTATCTCTGTGACAGAGATGTTGTGGGTTTTGTCCACTGGCTATGCAAAAAAAGGGGCTACTTTTTTCATGGCATGGGCTCAATCCTTTTCTCTGGCATTATTTTATGCTCTAAGAAATGTATTAAAATTTCAGCTTAAGCTCCTTCCTATCACCACTAAAGCTCAAGTTGCCAGTTCCATTCTCCTTATCTCCTTTCATATGATATAAGGGAAAAGGAGAATGGGGACACAGAGTAAAAGCTTGCTCACTGAGCTAGAGTGGGTCTAAGCCAGGTCAGGGGACAAGAGCAAGTGATAATGACATCAGAGATTGTTTCACTCTTCTGTCCCATCTTTTCTGTCTTCACAACTGGACCCAAATGTATCTGAATGTAATGTGAGTTGAGTGCAATATATTCAAATTTTCATAAACATTTGCGTTATTACATTTACTCTTAAATATGATTTCTACATTTCAGGTGATTACTATTAAAAGGTAAGTGAATTTCAAAATGTGTCCTGTGATCAGTTGAGGAAGGTATGCAATTAAGGTAGTATATGTGTAGCAGCAGTGACAGGAACAAAACCAGAAAAGGTGCAGAAGCTGTTAGGTATTCAGAACTTGTCACAAATCTTAAAGTACTCAACAGTTTTCAATGATCAAAGAAACACACTTTGTTTATAAGCATAAATGAAAGAACTATCAGTGTAGCACAAAGGAAACGCTGGATAACTCGTTGCTGTGCTATGATAAGAAAACCCCCAGCATTCTGGGGGATTTTTAAATTAACAGCCTGTCTGTTGCTAAATGTTCCAAGTACACCCAACTGATGAATAGATCTGTAATAATATACCGTTGATCATATAACAAAAGGTGATGTCAATACAGTGGTGAAGTGAGTAGTTTAAAAAAAAGCTACCAGCTGTCAATTGCTTTGTTTGAATTTTCTAGCTTTTATAATTCTGTCTGAGCCGTCGCAAAACACCTTAATTAATTTGGTTTTCTTCTGCTTTTTTCTGTAATTTGTCAGTCTTTTGTTCTCTCTTATCCTTCTAACTCCTGCTGTAACCACATTTAACATAATTCTGCATCTTAAACATCCTAATTTGTACAGAAAACTCACTGGTCTTGGAAAGACTTTTGGAAAAAAAGTAGAGCTTTTAAAATAAATAAATTGTTAACCTCTTACTCATTGCTTTCTTGGTTATTCAGTAACAGGTTAATTTTTAAATTAATCTTAAATAATTCAGTAAAATCTTAAAAGATAAGAATTTACATTATAATCCTAAGATTGCTAAATTTTAAAGAATACACTGTAGATGGAGTTGTAAAACATTAAATTATTGTAGAGTAAATATATGTTCAGGATTCTCATTAAAGAGTTTGGGTTTTTTTGAGGTTATGACCTTACCAGGATTGCAGTACTGCAATGAATTTAATTGGGGAAAGAATTTTCTTTATTACTTCAAAAATAACAGATTTTTCATATTGGAGTTCAATAATTCTATATGTTGCTACTGTATGAATAATCTAGTGCAGGGTAACAGACTTCTCATTGAAACTTAATGACTTCACAAGAAGGGTTATATAGGTCTTGTTTCTATAGAAGGATCTCATTGCTCATTGGAAGTATCTCAACACAATAGGAATTTTCCCCCTTCACCTGTTTCAAACTCCTTTTAGAAAACTTTGGCTGCATTCAGTCTCACTTAGGTTTTTTCATTCTTATACCACTTATGATCTTAGTCTAACTAAACCTTACTCTTTGGTTACATGGATCACCTTGTGGTAGGTCCTAAAATAACTTCCCTCTTCTTGGAAATGTCTTTTATCTGCGTTTGTGTTCCTCATTCCTGCTGGCATTCATAATCAAAATAATGTCTGACAGAAACAGAATTGGGCCTGCTTTGAGCACCACATACTTCCCACATAAGAAAATAACTGTTTAGACTTAGTTTTGTGAATATATTTCTAAAGATACCTAGGCTTCCTTTGGAAGTTTAAGGCTTTCAGAATATGGGAGATATTGAACCAAAACTTCTGCTTTTACTATTCCAAATTTAACTATCCAAGAAATTGCTTCTGTTATTACTGCTG
The DNA here is from genome assembly GCA_013390045.1 of Picathartes gymnocephalus. Lineage (NCBI taxonomy): Eukaryota > Metazoa > Chordata > Aves > Passeriformes > Picathartidae > Picathartes > Picathartes gymnocephalus. The sequence continues at coordinate 21,259 of WEKY01010190.1, forward strand.
AATAGTTCCAAGCGTTCTCTACACATCTGTGAAATGGGTTGGAATATTTGTTTTGGAGAAAACATGACAGTGGATAGTGGTTTGCAATATAGAAACCTTGGGGTTGGGTCTCTGATCTTTCTTGCTCCAAGACATGATCTGCTTTGCACGACAGAGTAGAAGATAGGTCTCTGCCATCCTTGACCCTAACTCCATGAGACTTTCTGTCTGGTGCTACGGAGATCAGCCGGGCGGCACATTCAGCACAGCAGGAGTCTCAAAGGCTGGGGGGTGATTCCCTGCCCCTGACAGAAAGCAAGGCCAGCCAAGGGGCGGCAGCTGGGGTCAGCCAAGAGTCTGCATTGCCAGGCCCATACTGGAGATTTATTAGGATCTTTCTTCGAGCACTCAACAGCAGGTGTATTCTACAATAAGTTTTGACTAAGAACATGAAAGGCTTCCTGTCCATTGGCTGAAGTACTTCAGATTTCCTTCTCCGTGTTAAGATCATGGACTCACTTTTCTTATCTGCATGGTCCTCTGCATTTTTGGAACGTTAGTTCAGGTTCTTGAAAAACAAGATCTTCTTTTACCCTCTCTAATTTTTTGCATCCCACAGTCCAAGAAGGATTTGAACCTTAGCTTTTAAGTGCTCAGAACTTTAAATTGTAATGGGAGAAACTTCTACACCTATTTTTGGAAGCTTCTTTGATTCTCTAGGTGTTCAACTTGATGGGAAGCGTTAAGTTGCAGGTTTTAGATTGCTTGGGTCTAACAGTTCTTTAGAGGACAAGACTGTAAGTTGGCTACATAAGCTGCCCACTGGCCTGCAGCAAAAAATGACAAATAATGTGACCTGAGAACTTCAAAGATGGTATGTGTTTCTAGGATGGCAGGAAAATGTTTATTTCCAGGCTTCATCACTTAGTGTCACCAGAACAGTTAATGATCATAAGTATCTTTCAAACCTTTCAGGATACTTTTAAAGTTTATTCTGAATCCAGAAGACAGCAAATTATATTTTTATATGCACTGGGATAAATTCTATTAGTTATGTATAATGATAAGCATTAGATTTATATCAAGAAATATACCTTTGACTATTTTTGTGTTTGTTTTCATGTTCTCAGTATCCTGCATTTTAAGACCAAGTTCTAGGAGTAATTAATACATTTCTAATAAATTTGTCTTAGAAAATATGTATTTTTTTTGATAAACATTTATGATGAATTGAGATAGGCTTTCTTTTTGGAGACGATATAGATGTTTTTTCTAGGTCCTTTTTAATGCCACCAAAATCAACAAGATTTTTGTTATTTTCTTCTGTGTTTCAGTACAAAGTTTTGTTCAATAAATTTTTTTTATAACTTGAATTTTTTTTCTAGAAAGCCATTTAAGTTTGAGAAGCAAAGTTAAATGAAATGCTCTGAAATCATGGAAGAAAAGTGCTACATTTGGATAGAGTTACAGTCTGCTGTAATGAGATTTCAATTCAGTATCCTATTCAAGACAGAGGCAGTATTTGAAAAATGAGCTTTCCAGGCATGTGAATATTTCTCATTGAATAATAGTTATGAGATCAGAGACCATTTACGATTTTTTTTTGTTTATTGTGCAATTTAATTGCAGCCTGAACTAGAAAGTTCTGAATGCCAAGTGATTTTGTTTGATTCCGAAGTCTCGTAGCTATGGTACTTCTAAGCATTAGTTTACAAAAGAAAAAAAAAAGAGTGTGCAGTGGATTGCTCCTTATTTTCATTGTGGTACTTATACATATATATACACATGCACAAACATATATACACCTGCACATATGCTTGCAAACTCACATGAAAGAGAAACTACTTATTTTATATGCATAAGGGATTTATATCTTACGATTTACAGATATTTTGCATTTTGTTTTCTGCTAAATGGACCCACAGTATCCATTCTTGATTAATTCTGTTGAGATTATGATCAAAAAGAGAATTACTAGAAATTAATTTTTATATCAAAACAATGAAGAAAATACACATATAGATTAAATTAGTACATGGCTTTTCCTTAGCCCTTGTTGAACAGCCTTAGAGAAAAAATGATATGAAATAAAACATTCCGATGTATCCATTTCACACCATTTGCTGTTTTCCACTTTGTACCTCTTAAATGTGAAAACATAGAACAGATGCCTTATGAATTATGTACATTTCATAACAGAAGACAATTGTCACATGTATTTTGATACTGAATAATTCATGGATAATCTGCTACATCTGTGGAGGGACAGATCCACTTCTTATTGTAAGAGACACTTAGATAATGACATGACCTGGCAATGTGCACTTGTAGCCCAGAAAGCCAAACGTGTCCTGGGCTGCATCCAGAGCAGCGTGGGCAGCAGGGCCAGGGAGGGGATTCTGCCCCTCGGCTCTGCTCTGGTGAGACCCCACTTGCAGCGCTGCATCCAGCTCTAGGGTGCACAGGAAGGACATGGACCTGCTGGAGTGCGTCCAGAGGAGGCCACCAAGATGATCAGAGGGATGAAGCACCTTTTCTATGATGACAGGCTAAGAGTTGGGGCTGTTCAGCCTGGAGAAGAGGAGGTTCTGAGGAGACCATATGGCAACCTTCCAGTACATAAAGGGCACCTGAAAGAGAGTTGGAGAGGGACTTTTTACAAGGGCATTTAATGATAGGACAAGAGGGAATGGCTTTAAACTGAAAGAGTATGTTTAGATTAGACATTAAGAAGAAATTCTTTACGGTTAGGGTGCTGAGACACTGGAAAGCACTCCTAGAGAAGCTATGGATGCACCACCCCGGCAGTGTTCAAAAACAGTTGGGTGGAGCAGCAACCTGATGGAGTGGAAGGTGTCCTTGCCCACACCTGAAGAGTTGGAACTAGATGATCTTTAAGGTTCCTTCCAACTCAAACCATTCTTTATTTCTGTGACTCTATAAACAAACAAAAAACCAAATTCAAAAACACAAGTTGGTATTTATTTGCCCTTGAGATGGTCTAGGCATCAGGCCTACTAAGGATTTTGCTGTTAGAAGTTTCTGGGGTGAGTAAATCTCTCTAATAAAAACTTCAGGTATTTCTTGCGCTAGCTGCTAAGGAATTGTCATAGGCTTTTTTTGAAAGAAGCACTTCTTTGGCAAATATTTTATGGTGAAACATGTCAAACTCTTGAGCTTAAAGAATAAACATTTTATACGTCCATTTCTGGGTGTAATATGCTCAATAGATATCAAAATAAGGTTAAAAAACTCACACCACAAATTCCAGGAGAGCATTTCTATCAGTAATTTGGAAAAAAACCTGGTAGAATACTTGAAACATATTTGAAATTATATTTGTCAAGTAAAGGATAATTTGAAATTGTCAGTACATTCCATTGGGAACAAGGGAAGAAACCTCCAATGTAAATGGAAATGTAATTTAAAAAATAATCCAGGAATTTGTCGTTCATTAGAAATCAGATGTTATTATGTTGATAAATATTTTATATAGCATTTAAAGTGCCTCTAAAAATTATCAAATAGAATATTATAAATTAAGGGCATCTTCAGATGATCAAAAATAGTTGTCACCTGAAATGAAGAACTCACTTAAATGATTTTGTGTGCATTAAATTTATCACATTGGCAATGTTTTCTCCGTCTAAGTAAAATGGAACAGTTGAATTCTCTAGACATTAGACACATTTGAAATATTTTTTACTTAGCAGTGGGGACAGCTGATGTTGTGCTTAGGCATAAAAAAAAAGAAAATTCAGGCAGACAAGACTTGTTTTGTTCAGTATATGTCTCTAGGTATATTGGAAAGAATTAGAGACACAAACAAGTTGAATGCCAGGAACTAAATAAAATACATTTTCTGCAGAATGCCACTTGCAATGCAAAGTGTACAGCAGTTAATTATCAGAATAATTAAGTAATTTATAATGAGCATTTTTTTCTAATGTAAGTAGAGGCATAGAAAAGATGGTAAAGTAAGGTATTAACTCAACATGAAAATTAGCTTTTCAGACAATGACTAGCATCTATAATAAAGGCAATTTCTTTTCATTACATAGAGAATTTAATCACATACAATTTTTGGTTACAAAATGGGGCAAGAATTTTCTTACAGATATGAGAAGCAAATCATTCAGTTGTCAGCAATGTGGAAAATTAAAGAGCATTAAAATTTTGACATGTGACAAAATCAAAAAGGTTTTGATATAAAAATGGTTTATATTCTAAAAACTGGGTACAGTGGTTTCATATATTAAAATGTGTTTTTATTGGTTTTTTTTCTTTCAAACCAACCTTTACCTCCTATCTGATTTTCAATATCAAGTGTGCCAATTCTATTAGTAATTCCTATTACCCTTTTAGATTGAAATGTAAAGGCTTCTGAATTCTACCAGTAATTTGCCAAGGTAGAAACTACATTAAATAAAGGCACAATTTCCTTAAAACTTTTAAGACGTAATTGCAAATAACAGTAGGAACAACCATCTACATAAACAGAATTCTGGTGTTTTGTGTCTTGCAGAGACTGGGTGTTGTTCACAGTACTTCTGTTTTAGTGAGAAAGACTTGAGCCAGGTGGAAGATCCTCTTTTACAGTCAATCAAGCTCATATAAAAGAAACTGACGAGCAACTGCTAGCAAAATGAGGTTGTTGAGGTTCAGGGACCACAGTTACTCATACATATCCAATATATTTTTCTCCATTCTCCAAGTCTGATGCAAAGCTGAGAAAAAAGAGGATATAGAGAGGATAAATGAAATAAATGAAACAAATCCACTTAAAACTATAGACTATTTATGGGACAAATCTAGATCCTTTAACATTACTGTGCTGGGATTTGTATTATCCCTGACAACTGTAGCTGGATGAAAGCCAAATCAAACTAAAATTAAGTTGAATGTTTGGAAGATAAAATTAGCTGCTATATATATTGTGGAAAGTAGTTGCCAAAACAACAAATAGAAGCACAAAACAGATATGAAATTTGACAAATCAATCAGCAAGAAGGTATAACGTAGTTATATGTTAGGACATAGTGTTTTTCTTGATGTATAAATGAACCTTGTTGTATTCCAGTTTGGCTATTACTTCTTGCTCTTTTACTGAGTACCACTGAGGAGACACTGTCCCTTGTCTTCTTTTGTTGCAGTAGGTTTTTGTGTACGATTGGTATGTTCCGGATTCCCCCCTTCTCTCGTCTCTCTACTTGGTTTGTTCCTTATTTGATTGTCACATAAGTTCTGCCTTTGTTGCTCTGTTATCCCTCTCTCTCCCTTGTCCGTTTCCCCGAGCCCTGCCTCCCTAGCTAGAATGTTCTTTGTTATTTAGTTACCCATTGGTTCAACTGTATGTATCCCTGCCTCCCTGCTTATTCATTTGTTATTGTGTAAGTCTGTCTGCCCTGAGACCCACCTCTGTTGTACCCTCATTGGTTCAGTCCCATGCTCCACCCCTGTCAGCCAGCCATATAAAATCCTATGTCGCTGTTCCTCCTCAGCCACTTGATGCTAGTTCTCACTGAGGCTAGCTCCTTGTGGCTAGGGCTCCCAGATCTCTGCCCCTTCAACAAATAAATCAAGACTGGAACATAAGAGACTGGAGTCCACCCTTGTGTTTGCCTTCACTACGCATTCTGCCAACTGCCTGTAAGTGGCACTCGGTTTTGCCTCACCACTTCTCTCGTGGAGCTCCAGTGCAGGAGACTTCCATCTTGGCGTGGTGCTTCTGGGAACCGGGCTCACAGGGCATCGTGTCATTCTTTACTGCCACCTTGTCGTCTTTACTGCCACCTGTCAGACATGGTTAAGATTCCCCTGGATCCTGCTCTTCTTCAGGCTGAACAGGCTCATCTCTCTCAGTCTCTCTTCACATGGCAGATGTTCCTGTCCCTTAAACATCTTCACTGCTCTTCTGGTAAGTTAATGCCTTTCTTTCTTGTGGAGCCCAGAATGGGCCTCCAGATGTGCCTCATCAGTGTTGAGTAGAGGGGAAGAATCACATCCCTCGACCTGGTGGTAATGGTCTTCCATAAGGACACCTCTGGGATGCAGTTGCCCTTCCCTGCCACAAGGGCCTATTGCTGGCTCAAATTCATCTTGCCCAACAGGACTTCCAAGGTTCTTCCTGCACCATGGAATTTCACTTCAGTGGGAGATTCAAGCCCTCAATTATTTCAAAACTTGTCATGACTGAATTTTATATACTTGTCAGTGCATTATTAAACCCCTTTCCTCTTCGCTTTCAAATATTTTATTAAAAATATGCTTGTTTTAATGGAGAATGTCTCTACTGAGTTGTAAAACTAAATATTATCCCCAAGATTTTTAAGAAATTGACCATTTCCCTGAAAAATAATTGCCTTTACATTAATCTGAACTCTTAATGATTTCACAGGCTACGATATTATCCTCTCATTCATAGTAAGCCCATTCCAGGTTTTCCTTTCTTTCAAGAATAAAAGTTGAATGATACCGAAAAAAGGAGAGCACTTGAATTCTTAAGAGAAATGATACCTGGACTTATAAATTGTTATTTTTACAGTACTACATATATACTTAATAACTAAAATATTATACTTAATATCTATATTAAGATAAATGCAAAGAAAGTAAATTAATAACATACAATAAACCATAATAATTTCCAAATTAAAATTTTTCATGACCTCAAATGGAAATGTGTTTTATTATACATAAATGAAAATCTATTTTTATACATTAATATTTTAGTGTATAATATTTGGTTAGTACTACTAATCCTGATTTGATTATCAAGAACTTAAGGAATACAAGTTGTAATTATGGTTCCAGCTGGGGAAATAAAACTCCCTTAATTTTCTGTTTTGTTGGCAATAATTAACTACTTTAAACAGATATTAAAAAAATGCTTCACTTATGATGAGGCCAAAGCTTAAATCTAGCTATCTACAAATAATTTTGTTTGAAATTATTTCTAGCTGTGTGTTAATATATATTTATTTTCAAAGATTATAAAACCCAGTGACATTCAGCCAATAGATTCAGAAATATAAAATTAGAAAAATATGGTTTCTACTTAGTGCAGATGTTCTCCCTGCATAGTACCTGTACCACTCCGTCTGGCAATTCTCGTATTCTGGAGTGAGATGTAAATGCTGCATTTGTAGGGATTATAATATGAAAAAAAACCCATAGTATGGAACAGAGACTAGAAAGAGAAGTAATTTTTCTGTTCTGCATTTTTTCTCTTTGTTCTTATTTACAAACAAGAGAAAGGATTATCACAATGTTATGGTTTTCCTGCTGGCTTTGCAGCTTTCTGAAACGAATCCTTATATTCTATTTCATTTTATACCATTGTGGTGGTTTTGTCTGGGGAAGAGTTAATTTTCTTCAAAGTGGTTGGTATGGGGCTGTGTTTTGGATTTGTGATGAACACAGGGTTGAGGATATAGAGATATTTTTCTTTTATTGCTGAACAGTGCTTACACACTTTTCAGCTTTTTCATACGGCTACACTGGCGGCAAGGCTTTGGGTGCATTGAGAAGACACACTGCTGGGACAGCTGACCTCGGCTGCCCAAAGGGACATTCCAGACCATATGACATCATGCTCAGTATATAAAGAAGGAGGAAGAGGGAACATTTGGAGTGATGGCATTTGGTGCTGTCTTCCCAAGTCACCAATACTCATGATGCTTTCCTAGAGATGGGTGAGCACCTGCCTGCCCATGGGAAGCAGTGAATGAATTCTTTGTTTTGCTTTGCTTGTGTGTGTGGCTTTTGCTTTCCCTATTAAGCATCTTTTTTAAGGTTTTATCTCAATCCACAAGTTTTCTGGCTTTTAACCTTCTGATTCTCTCCTTGATTTCACTGGTGAGCGAGTGAGTGAGAGACTGCATGATGCAGAGATTCTACTCTGGTCCAGTCCAGCCTCCTGTCTCTAAGGTTCTTCCTTAAAAGGGTCAAAAGCAGAAATTAATCATGAGGTAGGAGAATTGGCTCTCAGCCATAGGATGCTAAGGGGTGCTCCTGGCTCATACTGGAAGAAGAAGAATGCTAGTAGAGAAAAGACATAAAAAGAGAGAGATCCATGTCCCAGCTCCAGTTCAAGGCAGGGCAAAGCAGGAAGGGAGGAGGGGGTAGGGAGTGACAGAGGGAGGTGAAAGCTTTTCAGGTGGGAAGGGAAGAGATAAAAATCATAGAATTGTGGAATCATGAAATCGTTTGGGTTGGAAGGAACCTTAATCCAACTATCTAATCCAACTCCTACCAGATAAGCAGGGACATCTTCCACTAGATCAAACTGCTCAGACCCCCATTCAACCTGACCTTGACGTCTTCCAGCACTCTGGGCAATGTGTTCAAGTGTTTTACTGTCCTCATTGTAAAAAATCTTATTCCTTACATCTTATCTAAACTGATCTTTATTTAGTTCAAAACTGCTACCCCTTGTCCTACTGCAACAAGGTGTTGCAACAAATGTTCGTTCCCATCTTACTTGTACGACTCCCTTAGGCACTCAAAGGCCACAATAAAGTTTCACCATAGCCTTTTAGCTCCAGGCTGAACAAACCCAGCTTTCTCAGCCTGCTCTCATAGGAGAGGCTCTCCAACCCCCTGGATCTTCTTTGGGGCCCTCCTCTGGATATGCTCCAACAAGTCCATATGTTTCCTGTGCTGGGGAACTCTGAAATGCAATTTGAACAGCTTGAAAAGAGAAACAATATTATGTAATATTTGAAAAGTTAGGGGTCTTTAGGGTGGGGGTTTTTTACTGGTTGATTGTATTTTTCTTTTTTTTTGATTTTTCTAAAAAAAATTTTAAAAAATTAATTTGATTCAGGTTCTAGCTCATATAAACTTCAGGCATCAACTTTATACACATTATTCGTATAGAATATGCATAGAAGTCACAGATTGTGATTTGAATGCAAATATATTTGATGAAATCACAAATTGTTTTCAGAAAATCAGATCAGTCCTCAGAATGAAAAACAATGGTGATTTTTTTTCTTCTTAAACAAGTAGGATTTTGTTTATTATTAGAGAATGTGGCATAATTTTTGTATTTCTTCAGCAGATGAATATTATGTCAAAATGAATGTGACCACCCATTAACTTTTGTATCTGTAGGATAGATTGTAGAAAAGTTTTATTTTCTAATTTAGAATGCAGATACTAGTTGAAGTTTCAAAATGACTTCTGATATGAAGTCAAAAACAACAATGTAAATACTTGTAACAACAGCTTTCAAACACATAGATGAAAAAATTAATCTAGTTTTGCTACCCATTCCCTTCCTGTTTGGGCTTTTGGCATTTAGAACAAAAAGTTGTACCTGTGTTTTGTGATAAATGAGATAATATGGGTGTGAACTCTAGCAAGAAGTGGTATATACATAGGGTACTGTAAAGTGTCAAAGTTGTTACCATTAATTTGGCACTTTAGGAAAGGAACCTTTTCACAGCCTGAATAAGAAAAAGGTCAGAGGAAAGCATAGTCAGAACAACTCTTATAGAACCACCTGATTTTTGTTTCGAATTATATCATCGTAATGGTGCCACTTACTCAGATAATGCCTTTAAAATGGAAATTAGTTGTTTTTTCTAAAGGTACTTTCTGAACATCAAAGAGAAAATGCAGCCAGTTTGCATGTTTCTAAACAGATGAAATACAAATATCTCATCATCTCCTTTCCTCAGTTTTCAGATTACTGTTTCTAGGTATTTGGCAATTTGCCATTGTAATGAAAATGCTGGAGCTTGGCAATGTGCCATGAAATTGCAATAGTACATATTGTAATTGCTTTTATGGGAATAATAGTGATCAGGATGAAAAATATACTTTGAATCTACTAAAAGTTGGGGCAACATTGAGTTCTTTCTCTCTCTTTCCTGTCTGTTTTTCCTTCTAGCTCATTTTTGGGGCAAGAAACTTTGTCTTCTAGATAGAACTGTTTTCTAAAAACAAGCTGCATGTAATGAGGTGAGGCATTGTAGTGCCAACAGTAGACTTCAGTAGTATCCTTTGACACTATTTTTTGCATTACGCTTTCTTCCAGCACCTTTACTTAAATAATTCCAACTTTAACCTTCAGTGCACCATTCAGAACTCTGTCCACATGCTATAACATAAGTAAATCAGATGGAGATATGCTGATTTACAGATTTTCATTTTTCTGAGGCATTTAAAGAGTTTTAGCTGTGAAAGTGAGCAAAACAATTACAGGTTCCTATTCTACATTAGGACATATTATAGGAGTCCCTAGATCCATTGTCTCTGGAAAAACATTTGGACCATGAAAGCCAGATAGACGTAGATACAAATTAGATAAATGTTGAAAAGCTGAAACCAGGTCATGTTGTCAGCTGGTAGACCAAAGAATGACTGTGGTACAACTTAATTATCTGTTTTTCTTAAATTTTAGGCAGCCTTTGACATCTCGTCCCATACTCTGGCTAAGTTTTAAATGGTAGCATAGGTAAGCAATCAAATAATTTTCCAAGAAAATCACTGCCCAGTGGTACCATGATTCATAAAAATCGAAGGCAAAATGCCCATTGGCCTCAAGGTTTGTCCAGCTTGCAGAAAATAATGCCTTGGAAGGGAAGCTAACAGAACAGCAGCATGCCCATGCCCATGTCTGTGTGGAGGCTATCAAGAACATGGAATCAAGCTCTTCACAGTTTTCTTGGGTGAGAGGACAAGAGACAGTAAACACTGAAATGAGATTCACACTGGATATAAAGAACACCTGTATTGTTATGAGAGAGTCAGACAGATGAAGAAGTTGCCCAGAGAGGTTATGCAATCACCTTCTTTGGAGGTTTTTGAGACCTGGCAGGATTAAGCCCTGAACATTCTGATCTCATACCTGACCCCATTGGAAGCAAGAGGCTGGATTAAAGATCTTCTGAGCTCCCTTTTGAAATGGCTTATCCTGTGATCCTAGATACTATAATAAGAAATTTCTAAAGCAGGAAACTGTTCACAGAAAGACTCTTCTTTTAAAAAAAAAAAATTCTTACATTTTATAAATTTTCAAAAGGTTTCCTAAAGTTATACCACACATACATGGATTTTAATATTATACCAGACTGTATTTTTTCTCCATTTAGAAATCTTCACCCTTCTCTCAACAGGAAGTCTCAGTTAATTTATAAATGCTGAAATTTAAAAAATCCTGGTTTTCCATACTAATTAGACCTTCAGTAATATATCCCAAATAATGGCAATTTTTTTTTTGGTGGGAAAGAGATCTTGTTTTGTTTTTCTCCAACTGTATTAGTTCATCTTTTAAAGGTTACCTTTGCCTCCAAACCTTGCCTTGTTTATAGCCCCAGACAATCATGGGTATGGATACAAAACCACTAACATTACTTGTTTCTCCTAAGTTCAAAGACTGTTTGTTATGATATTTTGAAATGCAAAGATTCAGTTTCAAGGTTTTTGCTTGATTACTTTAATAAAATATAAGGACACAATTCATTAATCAGTCACGTACCAGACAGTGCATAGTTTTACCTCTGGCATTTGCTTCTGTACACCTCAAAAGCAAGTAATTTTTTTTTCTTTTGGTATTCTTGAAAGTACCTTTCTAACTGAGGGGAATTCCAGTTCTCTAGGAGGGAGAAATTTTGTAGTTGAAGGAACAAAACAGAGTTGGCAAGAATGAATAATTAAAAAAACCCTCTCTCCTAATTAGATAGTGTATATTGTCTTCTTAACTTTGTAGAAATTTAAAATTCAGTTTGTGAAGTGTAGGCTAAACAAGGTTTGGTTGCATAAACAGAGTAAATGTTATAGCCTGCTACATTCAGAATATTGGCTCCAAGCCCTGAGGTAAACTCCCTCAGTTAGAAGTCTGAAGGCGAGAAGATAGGAAAAAAAATACAGGTAATCTCCTTTTTGTTTTCAATGTAACATAAGAACATCTGTGCTGGATCAGATCAGTACTTCTGCTTTAAACAGTGGTCAGTAGTGGGAATGGAGTGTAAGAGGCAGGGAAATTCTAAAATATACTGTCCTCTTTTTTTTGCTTTATTGTATCCTGACAATAACTGGGGCAGAGCATTCCTGTCTCAAACAGTTGCTTCTATCTAGATCACTGCATTTAACAATCTACAATAAACTTATCCTTTTGAACAAATTTATACTTTTGCACAAAACAAGTTACTGTGGAAATAATTTATTCCTTTAAAATCTGAAAAAAATGTTACCCTTAGGATCCAGAAATATTTACTTTACTGGGCCCAAAAATTTAAATAAACTCTTCTTCTCCTAATAAGTAACTTGTACAGTGATGAAATGTATTTAAAAAATGCAATTTCATCACCTCTGATAATTACTAGTGAGATCCAAATCCTAAACTGAGTTGTTTCAGAGCATCAGAAGCAAAAAATCCCTGCCTCTTGTGTTTTATTTAGTGAACACAATACCTTTTTCAGTTTTCTCCACCATTTTCAGCTTATTATGAAAGAATTAAGATTCTTTTGCTGGTCATAAGAGCAAGAGGACAGCATTAATTGTGTGGTGTGGTAGTGCATGGAGCAGTGCACTTGGAGCATGCACTTACCTACTGTACAACATATTCTGCCTCGAGCATAAAGAGTAGAGGCCCTGGATACCCAGTAAATTCATGTAGCACAGTAAACCTCATGTAGCTGTAGTTGCTGGTGTTCAAAACCAGTCTTATCAGTGGCCTGTTGTCTAGATTTACATACATCTGGTAAAGGTTCAGAGGTCCCCTTGCGTATTTTGCTTAACATCAGCAGTACCTCATGGAAAAGGAAAAAAAAATTCAGCCTTCTTGTAAGTAATTTTGATATCTAGTGACAAAAGATGATATTTAAGAGCTTGATATTATAGCTATTATTCGATTAAATTATTGTCATAGCAATCTCCTTACTGAGTACACAACATGGGTTTTTGCTTTTCTGTAGCAAACATTTCTTCTGTATGTCTAATTACAGAACGGTTATCTCAGTTTAACTCATATCTAATTATGTAAATAAGCATATATGCCCTCAAACTGCTTTTTGCATACTGTTCAGACCTAAGAATCATGCTTTTACTTGCTCATATTCATGTCTTAGAGGTGTTGGCCCAAACCTTCTTTACAAGAAAGTTTATAAATAAAGATTGCATAGAAGTCTCATTATTTTTAAGCCCATTTTTATGTTCTCTCAAGCATGAATTATGGGCAAATCAAAAGTGATGAAGGTGGCAAGATTATGAATGCTGCAATTTTGAAACTTTTTTATTTCTTTACTGGAATTCAAACATATCTCCTGGAATTTTATGAAAACTGACATATAACAAAGGAGAGACAAATATTTTTTTTGTTTGGTGGGTAAGAAGTTTGCATGTTGAGACAAATTTTTTGCTTGCATGAGAACATTTTTTCATCCAAAAATTCCTACCAAACCAGACTGTTCCTGTTCGTCATTCTCTCCACAGACACTAACTATGTTGTCTTTCTGTGTGTTTCAGTTTCTGACTTTTTTTTTCTGTTAAATTTTTAGCAAATCCAATCATCCCTCTTGCTTTTTTGTCTCTGCTTTCTCTTGTTTTTAGCCCTCACAGATGAAGATTCCCCAGCAATGCTTTTTCAAAAGTTGTTTCTGAGAAACATGTGACCTCAGTGGAATAGAAAATATTATCCAAGGGTTTCAACCAATTCTTAATAATGGGTATTAAAGAGCTGTGTGGTATGCCTGGGTGATTAAGAATATCTAGCATAGTTCTGGTGTTTAATGATTTAATTAATAATTTTCATTAGTAAAGCCCATTCTGTGATCTGGAATCAAGTACTGACATAAGCCTTAACTACTTAAGACAGCAGAAAGCGATAATTTACAATACTGCCAAAAGTCACTCTGCTTCCCTGAATCACAGACTCACAGTCAAATCTGGAAAGTACCTCTTGAGACCATCTAGTTGAGCACTGTCCTCAAAGGATGATTAACTACAGCAGGTTGCTCATGGCTGTGTCTCATTGCATTTTTAATACCTCCAAGGATAGAGACTCCACAACTTCTCTGGGCAACCTGTTTCAATACTCAGCTGTACCCGCAGATAAAAAAAAAGAATTCTTATTTCTTGTTTATGTTTAGATCAGATTTCCTATATTCTACTTTGGGCCTGTTTCCTCTTGTCCTCTCAATGGGTACCACTGAGAAAAGTCTATTTTCTCTATTAATGCCCATGAGATAAACAAGGTTAACACTCCCCAAAGCCTTTTATTCTCCAAGCTAAACATTCCAGCTCTTTCAGACTTTGTTCATATGACCGATCCCTTAACTATCTTCATGGCCGTTTTTTGGACTAGTTCCAGCAAATCCCTGTCCTTACTGGAAAGACCAGAAGAGGACCCAGAACCCCAGATGTGTCTCACCAGTGTTGAGGAGAGGGTAAGGAGTACCTCCCTTGACCCTGAGCTCGTGATGTTCTTCCTGATGCTACCCAGGATGCCCTTGGACTCCGTTGCCACAAGGGCACATTGCTGGCCAGGTTCAACTTGTCTGCTAGAATGCCCAGGCCCCTCTTTGCAGAACAGCTTTTCATTTGGTTGGTCCCCATCCTGTGTTGACACCTGTGGCTGTTCCTCCCCTGGTGCAGGACTTTGTGTTTCCTTTTTCAGAATCTCATGGACCTTTTAAGAATGTCAAACCATTTCTGCAGCCTATTTATGATATATATTAATAGTTGTGAAAAATCCCCTTAAGTGGCTGGCTGAAAACAAAAACAGTGATCAGAAACCTTTACCAAGAATAAAACAAAATGTCAGGACAAAAGGTAGAGGAGGAGTACTAGTGTCCTCATAATCAGTGAGATTCCAAGTCCTCTAAGAGTTTTTCAAGTTATTCGTTTGAATAGCAGTACATCTTGAATAAGTACAGCTGTTAACAGGAAAGAATCAAATTAGAAACCAAAAATTTTACCAGGGGATACTCAGTGAAGACTGACAAATATGTTTTATAATCCCATGAAAAGCTGCATTTATACCATCATATTACAATTTACAATTTTCTAAACCAGATTCTTTTGCCTGCACTCAGCTTAGCTAATATTTGTCCCACAACCTGGCAAGAAAATGAGTTCAAAACAAAGCAGTTAAAGAAACTACTTATAAATCAGATAATCTGTTTAGGTATAGTTTGAAAAAAAAATTTAACCGTAGTCTGTGGTTCGGATG
>WEKY01010195.1:0-10338 GCA_013390045.1 Picathartes gymnocephalus
GCTGGCTCGTGTTCAGTCAGCTGCCAACTCGTACCCCCAGGTCCCTTTCTGCCTGGGCACTGTCCAGCCCCTCTGTCCTCAGCCTGTAGTGCTGCAGGGGGTTATTGTGGCCAAAATGCAGGACTTGGCACTTGGACTTATTGAACTTCATCTTACTGGACTCTGCCCATCCATCCAGCAGCTCTAGGTCTCTCTGCAGAGCCCTCCTACCTTCCAGCAGATCAACACATGCTCCCAGCTTAGTGTCATCTGCAATCAAATCCTTCCTTCGAGTAGCTACACAACCTTAAACACAGCCTCCAATTGATTGGTTTAAAAGAGAGGTGTCTGCCAAGGAAGCTGGGAAATATCACCCTTTTCCCTCCAAATTGTTATAACTTTGAAATCATGGGGCTTTCATGCAAAGATACGGGAAAAGGAAGAACAGTTCTTTACTGGAACATGTATAACAATGCAAACAAACAAACCAACAAACAAACCCACAAACTGAGCCACAGCCTTCTCTCGGCTGCAGTTCCGGGCACGGCCGGCAGGGGTGCTGGTGGCTCCCGGCCGGGCAGGCAGTGTGCGATGATTCCCCCGCGGCAGCAGGGGGCGCTGTGGCGCGGCTGGGCCAGGGCTCCCTCAGGCGGCGATGGCGGATGGCGCAGTGGGCTGCGGCTGGGACAGCAGAGGCGGGCACACCCACTCTGGCGAACAAAGTGTAGCAAAGACTCCAGGAACCTGCCAAAGTGTAGCAAAAAGGCCCATGCCGCAGCATCAGTGGCAGCAGGCCCTGCAAGCAGCCAGGATACACTCCCTCTGGAGCGGTTCACGTCCCGGGTTTCCCCTGATGGTGAGAGTCCTTCTCAGTGAGAGCAGGTGTTGAAAAGGTCCCAGTTCAGCGGCCGCTCTTACAAGGCTCACTCATGGTAAGGAGAAGCAGTGGAGGACAGAACTCTGTCTAGTAGCAGTGAATTCTCCCCACAGCGGTCTGGCACCAAAACCCCACCTGTGTCCCCTCCGATTCCAAGAGCACTGAGGGCCAAGCCCAGCTGTTGGCCCCCAGCGCAGGCTTGCAGTATCTCTGCATTTCCCAAGAGAAATCCCCCACAGCTAAGGGGCATAGCAAACTGTACCCCTCCCCCCCAAATCTTTTGTCACTTACCTGTCATTCCCATCTCTTAGACAACAAATGGGAGAAAAATTCCCCGAGAGAAAGAAAAATAAAAGGAGAAATCCTAACCTCCAACACCCCTGAATGAAAAAGGAGCAAAGGAGCTCCATTAAAATGCAGAGAACTTCACTTGCATGTACTGACAAGAAAATGTGATTAACTGCCTGTGCCCAGTCACCTTTCTGGTTTGGGTTTGTAATTTAGCAAAAGACAGTAGCTCCCCTCAGCTTCTTGGAACAAAACTAAAGTACTTCAATGCCGCTCCTAATTTAGGGTAGATGCCTGAAAACCACTGCCTGGCCCTCACTGCTGCCTTTGAGACAAGAAGACAGCAGGTAGCAGGTCGCTCTCCTGGGCAGGCAGACATGGGGGGCTCGTTAGCAGATGACGTAGCGGATCAGCCCCGAGCTGCGGACCTCTCTCACTCTCTGGCAGTGCCTCAGGATGTTGAGGATGCTGTGGAAGCGCTTATCCAGTTTCAGCTGGGTGAACTCCTTGATATCAGCCTCCACAATGAAAAATACTCCTGGAAAACAAACAACGGTTTTGTTACGGAAGGGACTCTGTTGTAGGATACACTCAACATTTCACAGCCTCTTCTTCATAATTCCACAATCTACAGTTCCTAATTCTACAATCAGCAGTAGGATGGCTTCACACTATATTGGGAACCTTCTTCTACTTTTAAAATTTGTCATCAGAAAGAGAATTGACAGCCTTCTCGTAAAGTTCAGACACTCTGCATCATCCACAGGCCCCACTCCATGAGCTCTGTCTCCCAGCAGGCACTTAGGTTCTGGAATTAGATCTTCGCCATACGGACAGAGCCCTGCACGCATCAGACCTATGCAGCCCACCATTCCCTTGACTTACATCAGATTTGGAAAAGAATAATGCACCATTTCTTAAGAAAATTACGGGAAAATACTAACCACTTGCAACAGCATCGTCCCTGTGTCTCCAGGAAAATAGCACAGGGAGGTGCTGCATCAGAATTGAGAGCCCACCCCTTCTTGCAGTTGATTAATTACTTCCATAAGCAAAATTGTCATTAAAACTCAGGTTGTCCAGGGCAGTGGTGGAGTCACCATCCCTGGAAGTGTTCAAAAAACCATGTGGATGTGTCCTTTGATGACATGGTTTAGTGTTGAACATGGTGCTGGGCTGGCAGTTGGAATTCGTAGTCCTAGAGGCCTTTCCCAACCTAAATTATTCCTAAATGCTGTGTATTATCATGCTTCCAAGGCTAATAGGAAGGAGAACACAAGGGTAGGGGTGTTCCAGCTTGGAAAAGAAGATAGCATTCTCCCTCCTTGTTTTATCCTTAACACACAGGCAGTGACATCTTAGAAAAGATGGAGAATCTTTTCCTCCTATTAAGTCCTTCCAGTTTAACTGGGAAATATCTGATCCAAGCGGGAAAGCCGAAGCTGCCAGCAAAGAACTAAGGTCCCAGAATTATGTTTGTAAGTTTGATGTCCCACAAAATCTTGCTTAGACAGAGCTGAGAAATACCAAATCACGTTTTCTCACAGCTTGGGTCTCTCATGAGAGTTGATGACACACATATCTCAAAGGGAGTAGAATATTCCAGAGACAGGAACCGTCAAAATCTAGAGATCTTTCCCCAGAGAGGAACTCTGCTGGAATCTGAGAGCTTGTAATGCCACCAAATCCACATACAGATGAGAAGTAGGAAGTTTGTTTACTAGGAAAAGGAAGAAGAACTGCATTACTGCCCAAAATAGAACTGCTGTGGGATAGAGACCATTTACAAGTTCCAGGAAGACCAATACACCCAAACAGTGTTGGGAAGCCAGGTGTAACCTGCGTGCTGCCTTCACAGTCTGTTACATCTGGGGGAGCATCAGGACAGCCTGAATTTTGATAAAACAAGAATCCTTCTTTTATTTGCCCGCAATCCAGAGAGGCAACATTCAGCATAGCAGGATCTTTTTTTGTGAAGAAATCAGAGCTGGATGAAGGGTCTATGCATGAAACAACCAGCTAAAGTCACTGAATCACCTGAATGGCTGGAAGTGACCCTGATAAACCTGGCAGCATCTTCTCTCATCTTGAAATCAGAGAAGAGGTCAGCTGGCAACCAGTCCAGGCTGGGCACCAGTGAGAATTCTAAGCAGAGAGACAAACTCACAGGAGAGATTTAAGCAAACAAATCAATGAATGCAGAATGTCATACTGAAAAATGCAATGGGTAAAGACATTTAATCATTTTGTGCTGGCCAGATAAGAACCATCTGACAGCGTGCCAGGCCTTTTCTCTAGACTTTCTAGATGATTAGTCACAAAAAAACCTAAACAAAACCATCTACTACACAAATACACTCTATCAGATGCTGAATGTCCTAGTTTCCTAACTGAACTTTCCAAGATAAACAAGAAATAAAGATCATCTCTCAGGTGTTTGAAGAAATTAAACGTTTTAATTTTTCAGACTTAAGCCCCCCAGCTTTCTGACAGAAAATTCTCTGAGCAGCTGTAGCTTTCTCAAGTGGCTAGAATGGTTTCTTCACTGCAGCCAAGACTACTGTGGATCACAGTGCAGACTGAACAGCACTGCAGGCCCAGGAGGGCCCTTCAAGTGTTCAGCCTCTCCTCTACAACTGTGGGCTCAAACTCCTTTCTACTGTCCTAAGGATAGGAACAGTGAAACCAAAAATATGTTGTAAATTAAACTGATGAAGCCAGTATTTTAAGAAATCCAGATTAATATAATACGCTGTTCAACTGAGGCAAAATATGCTTAGAGAGAAACCAAACTATCACAGCCCAAACCAGAAGCCAATGACATGAATTTATCCAGCTGCATGTGTTTAGAATGCTTTTAATAAAGCCCTTTACAACAACGACCTTTGTATGACAACTGAGACCCCACCTGGAGTCCTGTGTCCTGTGACCCCAGCAAGGGAAAGACATGGAGCTGCTGGAGCCAGTCCAGAGGAGGCCATGGAGATGTTGCCAGGCCTGGAGCCCCTCTGCTCTGGAGGCAGCCTGGGAGAGCTGGGGCTGCTCACCTGCACAAGAGAAGGCTCCAGGGAGAGCTCCGAGCCCCTGGCAGGGCCTAAAGGGGCTCCAGGAGAGCTGCACAGGGACTGGGGACAAGGCAAGGAGGGACAGGACAGAGGGAATGGCTTCCCAGTGCCAGAGGGCAGGGCTGGGTGGGATATTGGGAAGGAATTGCTGTGTGTGAGGGTGGGGAGACCCTGGCCCAGGGTGCCCAGAGCAGCTGTGGCTGCCCCTGGATCCCTGGCAGTGCCCAAGGCCAGGCTGGACACTGGGGCTTGGAGCAGCCTGGGACAGTGGAAGGTGTCCCTGCCCACGGCAGGGGTGGAAGTGGATAATCTTGAAGGCCACTTCCAACACAAACCATCCTGTTATTCTGTTTATCTTACAGGTCTCAAAGAGCCAGCATGTCCATCAGATCAGAATTCCCTCTCCACAGAAAAGCTGCACTTAGAATCCAGAAGTCAGTGATGTTATACTATATTATCCAGAGTCCTGAAGAGCAAAAAAACCAAAGGAAGGAAGGAAGGAAGGAAGGAAGAAAAAGTTGCAGCTTGTCTTCAGGGGACTCCTGAGTACCCAGTGAATCCTCAAGGCAGAAATTCTAGCATTCTGTCCAGGGCAAAAATGGAGCAGTGGGTGCCATGATCTATTTCTGTGAGACAGAAGAGAGTTTGCTCCACTCTTTATGCCTGAACTTGGAAACATGAGGGCGTTCTAAGGACATCACCAAGCTTGACATGTGCAGTACACCCCTCCAGGAATTAATTACATACTTGTTCTCAAGAGGAAAGGCATGCCAAAAAGGAGATTTTAACATCAGAGGTTTACCGTGCCACATATTTTTGGAAAAACTAGTCTGTAAGTACAACTTGCTTTTCATTTGAGAGAAAAATATTTTGGTTTTCACTGCCTCTACACCTTTAAGAGGAGAAAACTACTTCAGGTTATTAGACAGACTTGTCTCTTCCACAAAGCCACTGCAGCACAATTAATTAGCCAGATTTCCCAGCTCTAGAACAAATTTTTAATAGTTCATGTCCAATCAAGTTTAAAATCTGAAACCACATTTCTTTGGTTTGGTTATCAAACTAAGAGTTTCCAGAACTTGTAGTGATTCCAAACTAAATCTTTGTGCACTCAAAGTTTCTGCCATGACACACCATCAAAAGGATGTGTTTTCAATGAAAACATTCAAAAAGTGACCCAATCACTATGGGAAACTCTTCGGTCAAAAATACTGAAAAAAAAGACCAATATTTTTATACTTCTGCAACATCCAAATGTTACGGGTTTGGTACTAACAACGGAAACAAAATTACCTCTTGTGTCCTTAGTTTCTTCTTCCATGAACCTGTGGTAGAGATTTCTGACTGGTGCACTCATAGATTTCAAAGGCTGATACAAGATCTTGTACTTGCCCACCACGGCCATGTTTATCTGTTGAACAACTGCATTAATCTGATCGTATGTTATACGGCCTTTCATATACCTGCAAATAAAAATAAGAACCAGTAACCAGAAAGTCACAACGTTCTTTGTGGTTAGTCTTCTCTTTCATCAGCCTTAACTGAACAAGCCATTCCCTGTCAGAGGCAGTTTCTCCTGCTTTGTGTTAATGAATACATGTAGTAGAATACAAGTTTCCTTGATTGTTTAACAATCTTGAAGGTAAAAAGGCCATGACAGAACCTAAACCAGAAAGATAAAATGTTAGAAAGTTCAATTAAGAAACAGAATGTATTCAGTGCTTAAGCTGTAAAAAGCTTTTCAAAATGGAATAAAGGTTGCTTTTATAGCACTTAAACTACAAACATAGAAAAATAAAGTAACTTTGCAGAAAACAGCACCAAATGAAATGTTTGCCTAGAAGCACAATTTGGTTCGTATTATCACCACAAATAACCTGTGTTTGATGTTACAGCCATTCATTTGGGGTTTGTTGAAGAACTACTAGTTTTGTGTTGCCTTCTGTATTTGACTGTGCAGCCTGCTGGGCTGTGCAGATATGGTTCTGCACCACCAGCATCCATTTCTGAACTCTCAGAGCATTTCATAGTACTAGTACTAGAAGAATGAGATCTGTTGATAACAGCCTAGAGGTACAGGAAGCACAGAAGATAAAGAACAAAGTGATGTGGAAATACTAGAACACTGGAATATTTGCAAGTGAGGCTATTCAGTATTTATAGATGTAAAGCCATGCCTTCAAGGAAAAGGAACTGTGCTGCACACTGAGAAGCCATTATGTAAAAATGTAATCTGAAACTCAAATGACAGGCAGTAAGCTAAACATAACATAACCTCCCTCCCCAAAAAAAGAAATGGCAGTAGCAGCCAGGCCAGCCTTGCAACCTGCATTGTCCTGTAGCCTTTGTTCAGTTGCTACAACAAACCAAAGCTGGCTGTTTATGTTTGGTTCACTATTGGTTTGCAGATGTGAGGAATTACACAGGTGCTGCAATTCATTTTAAGAATTAATGCTTCAGGTCAGTAGAGCAGGTGGCTAAAAGCTGGTGGGACAGCAAGACTGAAAAGATCAATTAACAGCAAGCGCCTCCTTCGTTTTAATCTGAACAGACAAGCTCAGTCTGTGGAGAACATACAAAGAATTCAAAGCAGAAGTAGATAATCAATTACAAGTTCAGTATTCCAAACCAGAATTCAGGCAGGCACTTCTGCAACTGACGGCTAAAAATAAGTGCTGTAGGTTCCAATAGCAGCCAGTCCCTGCCACAGAGACAGGCCTGCAGGAGTGTGTAAAAACTGAATTTAAAGCAATTGCTCGGCCTCCAAACCGAGTTTGAAACTTAGTAGCCACTAAGTGACTTGCAGCCAGCTTTCAATTTTATTGATACTTTGATTAATTCAGCGTTGGAGGTGCAGCCATCTTGTAGTTATAAAAACGCTCTACTTTGCACAGTAATAAAAGCAGCACTACCACCCCTGAAATGCAGCCACAGCAAGGCTTTGCCTGTGTGCATTAACTGCAGTTTATTGCTCTCTCTGCCTCCCTGCACCACAGGGGAACGTGCAGAGCGAGGAAGGCTAAGCCCAGACGTATAAAACACCTTTATTTAAGTTCCTGTGCTCCCACTGTCAACATACAGACAGTGAACACACTTAATAAAACCAAGAGAGCACCTCAGCTCATCCTGGAGCTGAGAGAGGCAGGACTGGGTTGCCTAAATCTAAAAACAGAGTGTTCTTTGAGAACCCCTAAGGCATCCAAGATGCTTTAATCCGAAATTAAACTCTTTCAAAACCAAATGGAATTTTTATTCTGTGCATAACTAAGGATCATAAAAACTCCAGCTGTCCCACAGCCCTCTCATGTTTCTACCCAACCATGGCTGGCAAACCCGTTAATGCTGACATTTATTTCAGTCCATATGTACACTAATATAAAAATACAAATTTGGGAAGTTCCAAAGTCAGGCATTTAATTTAGATTTAAAATAACTTTAAAATCTGCTTCACTATTCCAAATGCAATAAAATTCAGAATAGTTCTTTTTTTTTTTTTTTAAGTGTTCCAGTCAGTTTCTTTTTTAATCCACAGAAGCCCTTTTTCAAAGCATTTTTTCCATAGGTATGAAAACCAGAGCACAGTGCTGTGTTCCTCAGAGAAAAGAATGACATCAATACATCACATATATACCACTCTAAAATTGATAAACCTGGCTATGGCCACCCCCTGCTGTCTCAAAAATGGTTAGGCTAAAAGAGCCATGTATTCTCCCAAGCCAACATCTTCTGAGAATTTAGGGTTATAATGAATGCACAGATTCCAAAATACTTTAAGCAGTAGGAATTTTAGAAAGCAGTAAGCATTCTAGACACAGAATAAAACATTTTCCTTTGCCTCAAAGTCAAAAGTTAACAAAGATAGGTAGTGTGAAATGTCCTTTATCTTCCCCCAAAGAGCACTTTCCTGCAATGGATTTGAATGGGAAGATAATTTGCAAGTTTCTTATTGTGCAAAGTGCTCTGTTTGATCAGGTTTGCCTCTTAACACAGTGTGTGCCTTTGTCAAATATCAGCTGCCCAGTCACTGAAGCCTGTTTGTCCCTTTTAGTGGCCTGATGGTATTAGGAATAGATTTTCCTTCATGTTCAGCACAAAGCAGGCAAAAAGAACCTTGATTTTTCGGTGACCACCTCCCACCCTCAGCAATCACCTGGAGAACAGGGCGCTGAACCAAATTCTAATTCTTCCAACAGAATATATTTGGTGTAAGAGAATCGGGGTTACAAATATTTGCTGCTTAGATTTGGTCAATCAGTATGTGAAATTGCAAGTACTCCCTCAATCTTGTATTACAACATTGCCAGGCAACATAAATACTGGTAGATTAATAGATTTATGTAAATTCATGTAAATTTTCCTCCACAGAATAAACATGCTTCTCCCATCTGAATAGAATTAAATTATTTCTAGAGCTCTACCAGCACGGTCTAAGCAGCAACCTTTCCATAATGGGTGCCTTCCAACACAGCTGCAACATTTCCACAACGGGTGCCTTCCAACTCAGCTTATTCTGTGGTTTTGTGAATCTGTAATGAGTAGGAAGAGGATCTGTCTGGCCTCTGTCCCCATCCTCCACGCCCATGAACAGCAGTGGAAAACCTTCCACTTTCAAGGATCATCATAAACTCCTTTAGGTTGGAAAAGCCCTCTGAGATTATGGAGTCCAACCTTTCCCCAAGCGCTGCCAAGGCCACCACTAAACCATGCCCCCAAGTGTCCTGTTTTGTGATGCGGACGATCATAGCTTTAACTGGAAATTAAAACAATATTTGGCTGGAATGGCCTGTGTCTATTTCTCTTACCACAGCAGAGATAAAGACCAAAAATTCCCACACTCCAGCTTTATCCTTCTATAATTTTATCAGGAGATCTACTACCAAAGGGAGTAAATCCACGAAACACCTGAGACAATCTGCAGAATAAACAGTATCAGGAGCATGCTTTTCTAAGAAGTAACCAGAAGTCCTTTATTATTAGCTCAACATTCAGGATAAGGAAGAAAATGGACATTACTCACCTGACAATTTTGAAGGCTATAGAAAAAAAAATATTGGCAACCCTCAAGTAAAGAACAGACTCAAAAACATATTTCTTATTGAAGCAGGTATTGTCAGGGAACACAGTGAATCTAGAATCTCAATAACAATTTAGCCTTAGGCATCAAGAGAAATTTCTTCGTCTTGCAGAAATATTTACCCATGCCACCCAAATGCCATTTAAGAAGTTATTCCTATACGGCAGACTTCAGACAAGGATATACATTAATCAGGTCCTGATGTTAGGGGATGTTACCTACTGCTTTCTAGTCCAGAAATTTGGGAATTTCAGTGCAAAGTGGTTTTTTGTTTTTGCTTTTAACAAGTTTCTTTTCCTGTCTCAAAACAGATTGGTAAGTCAAGACTTGAAGTTTCCAGAATCCAATAGTTTGGTCAAATAAAAACAGTATTTATTGTTACTTTTCCTTCTATACGTAAACAAACCTTTCATCTTATGGGATGATGGCTCTTTTTTTTTAATGTCAGTTCTCAAAAAAAGATGAAGATTTACCTGTTAGCTAATAAATCTTTGTTCACAAAATGACGGTGACTTTTGAGATAAGAGGTTTGGGTTTTAACTGATCAGTTTTCATCTTCTCAATACCAACCAGGATAAAAAAGAGCTCAATTAACTCCATTAATTCAATTTTCAGGTTTGCTAGCATTGCATGTAAACTATTTGGAGCCATTATCATGCTTCACTCCATGAAATATTTCATCTCTGTCAGTCCCAGTTCCGCAAGAGGTCATTCTCCCAAACCCATGTGTGCCACCCAAATTGATATGCCAGGGTGTAAGGGAAGCCACGCTTACTTACGCAGGAATACTTTCAAACTCCTCTGTGGTTATTAATGCTGCTTCTTTAATGACTTTTGTCTCTTTTGCAGGTTTCTTTGCAGTTTTGGGTTCTACAGCCTTTGTTTGTCCTTCGTGTTTCACAGTTGGCACCCTGATGCTATAAAAGGAAAGAATATTCAGTGTATAAACAACAGGTAAGTCGGAAGAATTCTACTACACTGTCACACAGAACCACACAGAATCACTGGGTTGGAAGAGACCTGTGAGATCATTGAGCCCAACCCATGCTCCAACA
>WEKY01010200.1:0-21631 GCA_013390045.1 Picathartes gymnocephalus
TTTTGATTTTCTTCTTCAATATGCTATTAAGGAGGCATTACCAGCCTCTCTCATTGGCCCAGTTTTGGCCAGCAGCATGTCCGTCTTCAGAGCCATCAGAGACTGGCTCTGCTGGACATGGTGGGGGCTTCCAGCAGCTTCTGACAGGGGCCACCTCCGTGGTGTCCCCCCGCTACCAAAAACCAAGCTGTGCAAAACCACCACACAGTCAATGAGTTAGACATTTACATTTTCTTTAATAAGATTCATAAGGTTGTAACTAGCAGTTAGCTAAAGTTATATTGCTTGTACAATCAAATCAGGATAAAACTACACACTTGTAAAAGATATCGCAACAACTTTTTTCTGCTCACTTTCAGCACCTCAGTGCCATGTTGCTCTCAACACTATAAACTTAATCTATATAAACACTATCATTAGCTTTGGATATATACTTTAAATGCATACAACAGTTAAAATGATCGAAAAACACTGAGTCAAGTGTATTAACTATGAAAAATTTGGGAATGTTTATAGGTAAGTAAGAAATGTTTGCATGCAACTAAGCTTCATCTGTATTTTCTCCAATTTAATACTGAAATATCTTAATGAACAAAATTGAAATGTTCGGTGTTTTTCACTACTTTTACATCTGATACCAGATCTATAGCTGGGCAAATGGATTAAATTTGATAAAGAGCTCCACAGTAATATTCATCACCTAGCATGTTCTTAGTCATTAAGGTTTTATTCCACTTATCAAACACATGTCAGCTGTGCAGTAATGAATCAGCCAGTCTCAGAATGAAGGCAGTGGGAATACTTCAATAGGCTTCCTCTGTAGTTTTTTGGCATTACTGACTTATATGTCCAAAGAATTTGCTTTTGTCTCTGGGATTAACCAGTCAAGAAAACTCTGTATTATTTTGTTTGGTGTGTATGTATGCAAACAAACACACATATATATCTGTTAAATATATACATGATGGTGAATATGTATCTAAATGGACAAAAAGTCAGGAGACAGGGTAAAAAGAAGAGGAAGTGTAAGTAAGGAATGTTTGTTGTGAATATATTCACACAGAAGTTAAAAAGTTACTTGGAAATTTGACATTTAGGTAGAAAGGTGTCAGCGAAGAGAAGAAAACAAATATTTAGAAGTAATGCACTTTGATTTAATGGGATCAGTGAATTAGACTGGAAGAAAGTGAATTGCTTTCTGGATCTTAATCACAGCAATATGAGAATAGTGGAGTTTTGTGTTTAGTAAACTTCAAAAGCTCATCTTGTACTCTGTCCAACTGCTCTAACTGGTTACATGTGGTCATGTCTTCTTTGCTTTGCCCAAAAATCCACCATAGCAAGAGGAAGTAAGAAAGATCCACGAGTAGATTAGACATGGTGACACCCTGATGAAGAATCTCTGAATATATTTGCCTTAAACTCTTAATAATATTGAAAATTTTTCATAGTTACAAAAAATTGACCTTTGGCCCATTTCTATGAGCAAATGGACTGTTAATGCCCACTCTTAAAAGTAGAAAAGCTTGAAGCACTCTAAATACTTCAGTAGTTCAAATGACTGCCTTGACACAGGTATCAGAAACAACTACTGTTAAATCATGTTAAGTATGGCCACAAGTATGTTTTTTCTCTTTCTACCTTTATTAACTTTCTCTTGACTGTACTTTTCCAGCAGTAGGGTCATGTTTACAAAAAATATTAAATTTTGAATCCCATTTAATGTGAATAGTTTAGCTCCCACCTTCTACTAAGCCACTAGTTAATATGTATACTTTTTCTTCCGTTATTTCTGATATTCATATAAAAAAGAAAAATAAATTCTAAAAACCCCTAAAAATTCTATGTCTACCATAAATTGTTTGTTTAACTATGTTTCCTAAATTCTTAAACTTGTAATTGTTAGGGACTATGAAATTATATGTGGCAGAACAATGTTTGTAGCTGTACTTAAGTACTTGTACACTTCAATCCCAGTGTCTTTGAAAAGAATTAAGCCAAAGGACAAATGTGTTAACCAGGCAAGGATTGGTTTTATTCTGTGATGGATGACATCCTCTACTTACTCAATGTTAATTTACCTTTTATAACCATGGTCTGTTTCCTACTTTTATCTGAATAAGATAGAAACTTCTTTGTTTCATAGTGTGAGAGGTCAATTGTTGAAATGTGGTGATTTGAAAGGTAATAGAATTGTCATCCTTTGAAATATTCAAGGCTCATGGCTACGACTCTGAGAACCTCATCAAACTTTGAAGTTGGTTGCAACTTCGATTTTGGCTCCATTTTAAGCATGTATGAACTGGATAACCTCTAGAGATCCTTTCCAATCAAAATTATTCTAAGATTCTATGAATTTGGTAGCCTGAATCATCTCCGAGTGGGACATCACCCTTTTTTGTGATCAAGGATGTCAGATACTGGCATTTTATCAGTTTTTAAAAAACTCGATTGGAAAACATGTTTGCACAAAACCACAAACTGCTCTTGAAAAACAGGAAAATAAGAACAGTAAGGGTAGAATTCCAAAAGGCAAAGCAAGAAATTACATCTGGCCAAATTTGCAGTAGACTAATGTTTTGGAAATTAAGTAGATTGTTCACTTTATAATATGAGTAGAAAACTAATTTCTACTAAAAATTACTACCAAAGAATACATCAGTTGTGTGTAGGTCACACAGCAGAATATTTTGGTAATACAGGTAGATCTGAAAATTTTTTTACCACACCCTAAATGGTTTAGTAAAATTAATATTTTAATGATGTTATGGAGATAAAATAAAATAAAATAAAATAAAATAAAATAAAATAAAATAAAATAAAATAAAATAAAATAAAATATTTGTTGTAAACCTAAAAGTTAAAAAATTCTAATATATGAAATGTCATTATAACAATCAATGGACTAATGAAACACATTTGAATTTCTGTTTATATAAAACAGTACTAAAATTGGAAAGGCCAACTCTATTATTAGACACTATATGAAAATAACTAAGGAAAAAGAAAGATGAAATAGTTCTTATAGAAATCAAGGCTGAATAATCTATTAACTCTAAAGCATAAGCATGGAAGAAAAATATTACATCTGTCAAGATTCAGGAAAATAATAATTTTCTTGAGTGGAATGACAGAAAACAAATTAGCACAGAAACTTTCTTTCTACCTGTAAACTAATTTTGGACCTGAAAAAATTAGTGAGCTATTAACTATCTTCCTATGGTAGAAATTACCATAGGATGTACCACTAAAAAATCATGGTTGCATTGTTTTGGTATCAAAAGTACATTTGAACTGTTCATTGTAATTTTTAATCCCCAAAAATGAAGAATAAAATGAAAACAAAAAAATTACCAAATAAATTTAAAGAGATCTGTGGTAAATGTTGTTCTTGCAATTTCAGCTATGTGTTTCAGACTACGAAACAAGTGTGCATTTCAGTGATACCATGTAGTTGCATGGAAGTGAAGGAGGAAATGCTGCACTGCTGCATTGCAGACTAAAATTTCTTTCTCCTCCTTCTCTTTCTTTATTATATGAGATCTCTTGTATACATTTATAGTGCTGAATTCCTGTGGAAATATTGTCTCAAATAAACACACTGAAGTGCTGTTTCTAATCATAGGTCTGACCTCTGAATTTTTAGGTTAACCACTGCTTTTCTTCTTTATAATTTGAAATAATTTCACTCTAGTCCTGAGTTTGCCTTTTTAGGGGTTTTTGAATGTGGAGCACACAAATTTCAAACAGACTGTTTTTTCCTGTTATTTGTATCTCTTACAATACTTCTTCCACTGACAGCTTCATTTATAAACCTCCCAGAAATTGATGGGAATCATCAAATACATGATTCTATTTTGCTAAATCCTAACAAAGATTATGTGGTTTGACACTAATCTTTGACTTTGTACTTCTACTTTTATCTAAATCCATCTTGATTTTTAATTAGTCTCTGAGAATGTAGGACTTGTTCTTGGGCTTAAGGACATATCTAAACAGTGGTTGTTTGTTTCTGTTCTTCGTTTTTCATAAAAAAAAAATGGTTAAATATAATTAAGATTTGTTATAGTATCAGTGTCACAAATATATTATTTGTTATCAGTGTCACTATCAGCAACTAACATGTGCTCTTGTACTTCATTTAATTGAATTACAAAACAACTACTTGTGAGAGAAAATACAAATCGGAAACCAAAGACTTTTTCTTTGTGTGATAATTTCCCTGAGCACAAGTATACTGTCAAGTAAAAGGAACTCTCTTGCAGCTAATGGGACATTACTGTGGAGAAATTATTCTGAAGAGAAGAACTCTTACTCTAAATGGCATTCCACATTCATAAAAATTAACTTTAAATTACAGATATTAACAGCACATTTTAAAATAGAAAAAAGAGTTAGCTATAAGCATTTATAATTCAGAAATGATAATTCTTATTTAGAAGTAACTAAATATACATATTTCAAATAGTTTGGGCTCATGGAGATGATGGTTTGTACTGACATTCTTCTATTTCCTAAATCTTGGGACAAAAGAAACTATATTCTCTTTTCAACTGTTATTAAGAACAAGATCCAGAAGATGTTTTTAATCTGACTGTCATGCTTACCCTGTAAATGCTGGCACTTCAATAGAGTTGTTTTGATCATATTTCTAGTGCTACAAGCCCTTATCTCCTTGCAGAACAAGAAATGTAAACAGCAACGTAAGGTTCTGTATGGATTACATGCAGAATTGCTTTCTTCTGTCAGCTGCCTGTGAATGGGAGACTATGCTATGTACTGAAGCTGCGCTTCAACAATGCATTTCCCACTTTATTAGTTTTTCTTGTCAATGGGAAACTTATTTCACTCTTCTTATTTGGATCGTTATCAAAGTAGTTATTCCAGGTAACAAGACATTATAAAAGTGCTTCCTGTTGTACATTAAAAAGTTGATAAAATATAGTACTTGGAATGTTAATTTGTATTCAAGTTGTCAAGAACTGCTACTTAGGAGTCTGAAGCAGAGTATATGAAGCCTTCTAGGAAAAATAACTGGTTTTGCCATCACTGGATGCAAATCATCAGTGTACAGTCATACCAACTAACTTCAGAGCAGTACCCACGTGCAGTAGTGACATGGCTGTGAGATCTCCCTTTGTTCTTTCATTCTCTTACAAAACATGGCATCCTAAGGTACTTGGACAGGCTCAAGGAGTGGGTCCACGGGAACGCAAGTTTAATAAAGCCAAGTGCAAAATGCTGCAACAATATGTAACAATACAGGCTGGGGGATGAACAAATCAAGAGCAGCCCTGCCAAGAAGGCCTTGGGGGTGCTGCCGGATGAGAGGCTGGACATGACCCAGCAATGAGCACTCAGCCCAGAAAGCCAAATGTGTCCTGGGCAGCAGCAAAAGTGGTGTGGTGAGCAGCGAGAGGGAGGGATTCTGCTCCTCTACCCCACCTTGGTGAGAACTCACTTGAAGTGCTGCATCCAGCTCTGGCGTCCTTAGCACAGGAATGACATTGACCTGTTGGAGCAAGTCAAGAGGATAGCCACAAAGATGATTAGAGGGATGAAGAACCTCTTTTATTAGAAAAGGCTGAGAGTTGGGAGGATGTTCATCCTGGAAAAAGGAAGGCTCCAGGGTGTCCTTTTTGTGGCTTTCCAGTCCCTGAGGGGAAGCTGGAGAGGGACTTTTTACAAGGACATGTAGTGCATGACTTTAGACTGAAAGAGCATAGATTTAGATCAGATATTGGAAAGAAATTCTTTATTTTCTTTGGAAAGAAATTAAAAAAGGAGGGTGGTGAGGCACTGGAACAATTTGCCCAGCAAAGTTGTGGATGCCCCATCTCTGGAAGAGTTCAAAGCCAGGTCGGATGGGGTCGAAATCAACCTGGTCTAGTTGAAGGAGTCTCTGCCAATGGTGGAGGGTTGTAACCAGATGACCTTAAAGTTCCTTCTAATGAAACCATTCTGTTTCAATGATCTTAAAAGTTAGTTATGAAACCATGAAATAAAAAGTAATGAAAATCTTAAAAATCTAGAGAGTATTTTTCATAGATGGAGACTTATCCCTCAGAAAATGACTACTATAGGTAATTTTAGCAGCTGTAAATTCTCCTTTCCAAGTCCCCACTAGAAAGACAGTTCCTTTCTCTAAACAACAGGGCAATGGTTAAAGAGTAAAAGGTGTAGCAAATGAGGGAACAACAGGCTGAGTGAGAAAGCAAATGGAACTAGACAGAATGGACACAAGAGGTTTAGAAATACTAAAGAAAAGGCAGTGCTGAAGGAAAAGATTCTGATTCTCTTTCTGAGATAAACTGAGCATTTATCTTCATATGTTCCTCAGAATATATATAATAATTTGTTTGCCAGTTTGTGTATGAACAGCAGTAATACACACTTCACTGCGTATGAAGTTCTTATTGATGGAGACAAAAGAATCCCAGGAATAGCTGTCACACTTTTAACAATATTCAAGCATAGTTATCTGTCTTTTTCTTCTGCTTTTTATATAACCCCACTGTTCGAAATGGTAGAATCAGTTTTTAAAAAATGCAAACACATAGGATAACCAAAGTCTACTATTGTTCTGTTCATGAGGGCTTTGTTTATTGACTATAAGAAAGCATGAAGACTTAATGGGTGTGTGCCATGTGATAATAACAGTATTGTCTTACTGTATCAATAAGAAACATATTAATAGTGAGAAATTCTTTTCACAACTGGTCTTTTAAGAGCCTATTTTGTTAATGGACATTCATGGAATGAAGCATGTAAAAACATGAAAACTGCAAAATACAGGACTTATCTCTTTGTCTTTAGATACTTTTTAAATGCCTACCCACACCTATATTAATAAAAAAATATATATTTTAGTTTCAGATGGATTAGATATATTTTATAGAAACTTATGATTTGGAGAAAAACAAAAACACCCCAACCCTGAAAGACCTACGGTTTCTTTAACCTTATCACTTCCTTGTCCAAAACCAAAGCTATGTGTTTTTAATGTTGTTAA
Organism: Picathartes gymnocephalus; assembly: GCA_013390045.1. NCBI lineage: Eukaryota > Metazoa > Chordata > Aves > Passeriformes > Picathartidae > Picathartes > Picathartes gymnocephalus. Next base: position 7,013 of record WEKY01010200.1, read on the forward strand.
CTCCAGACAGTTACAGTACTGTATGTCCCTCTTGGATTTTTTCTTCTAATCATCCTATATAAATTGATAGTGTTAGATTTAAAATAGATCTCTTTTCCTCTATTCGTTGGCCATTCTTATCTCATAATGCTAAATTTCAGCAGGATGTTGTTGGCATAAAGATGCAGTTTTTTTTTTTTTTTTATTTTTATTCATTCATACAACACTTGAAGAATTGCTTACTAAAGGATGAACATAGAAATAAACACTCATAATTACAAAGATGGGAACACCTTGGGAGGTGTGATTGTGCTATGGACATTTATTGTGTTCTTTTGTGCAGCTCAATTCCACCACATTGCTGTATATAAATTAGTTTTATATCAGGATATCAGAGTGGAGTTCTCTTCTGCCTGACAGAAATGAATAATATGGCATCTCTGAAAAAGAAAATTCAGTTTGATTCATTATTTTCCACATCTTAGGTTTACTTTATCTGTAATGCTGCAAGCAGGTTTACGGTAAGTCAGTGTTCCAGTTGTTAAAATCGACATAGTTGTAGATCCAAACTTATCGTAAGAAGATGGAGATTAATAACATAGAAAAATGAAATATGTTTGTGTGTTTGCAGGAAAAACATTCGAACCAATTAGATAATTCATATTACCCAACACCATCAGAATGCTTTTTCCTACCAGAATATTTGTGGCATGCTGCTTTAATAGATACAATCCTGCACCATCTTATATGAGACTACAAAGTAAATTCCGAAATGGTGAGCAAGAAGCAGATCTCATGCCAATCTCATTAATTTAATGTCTAACTGTGTTTTTATTCACAGTGGTCATGTGCCATAATAGTTTGTCATGCCTTTATAAAAATGGAGTAGTAAATTATTCTTCTTGCTGCACTAACAGATTTTTCTAAAAAGAGATTTTGAGGACCTGCTGATCTTATTAAAAGTAAAAAAGGATCCAGGTTTATTCTGTGTTGAGAAAATATTCCCCTTGGCTAAGAAACTGTTTAGCTTTAAAGATACTTTTATTCTTTAAAATGGGGGATTGTTAGAATAGACAAGACAGCATATATTGCCTTGGCATACCAGGACAATGTATGCTCTCAGAAGATATTTAGTTTATTTTGAGAAATCTGCTGTCATTGAAGCGCTGTGAAATTTTATTGTCTCCATTGCAGTAGATAATTTAGCAAACTAAATTTGTTACCTTTGACAGGGAAATTGTTCAGTATCTATGCAAACAAAGTTTAAACTTTATTACAATGTGATGTCTTTTGTTTTGTGCATGGAGTCTAGCCAACTAAATTTTTATAATAAAGCTACAGATGCGTGCGTTGATTTTTTTTCCCTCTTTCTCTATGTTTTAAATAAAGGCAAGTAGCAAACATGGCTTACATAAAGAACTGGCAATAATTATTTAAGGTTTTCACTGGAACATCAGAAACCTAACACCACTATTGAGATTGACATAATAGTTGTAAAAAAATAAAAAGAATCTGATTTGCCTTTCCCCCAGCTTTCAAGCTTATAAGGGTGCATTAGTATTTATAATATTTAAAATATGTGTGTGTGTGTGTGTGTGTATGTACACACAGACAAGCTTAAGGATGATAAACAAGTGAAAATACTGGTGCTGTTGCCTGAAAACCCTTTCAAATTAGAACTGCAAGTATCTGTATTTCCACCTTTTGTCTGTCTTTCCTCCACCATCCCAACTATAGAACGGTTTGTTCACTTCTTTTAAATTTACTTCAATATTTGTTTTAAATTTCAAGAATCCTTCCCCATCTCTTCTAAAAATAAAAGCAGAGATGAGAGTCATGCTGGAAGGAACTGATAAGGTCGTAATTATTTTCTTTGCTTTTTCAGTGACATATATTGTAGTCCTTTGTAGCTAAGAAAAGCTTGAGTGTAGCCTAATGAGGCTCATTATTAATAGTACTGTCTGATTCTGATACAAATGAAAGTTTTTCCCATCTTTAGATTGATATTCTTATAGTTGAGCATATAATCATTTATAGCAGAAGAGAATAGACAGGAAAAGCATAATCAGCAAGAAAAAGAAGTGTGATATCAGAACAACCTTAAGGCAACATTAAAGCAATACTCTTTTGTATCAGGAACAGAAAGGGACCTGCTGTCATAGATGATACTCTTTTTCCATTATCAATACTGATAATTTTTCTCCTTTACAACAATAAATAGAAAGTGCCATTGCCATCTCAGATCATTATATACACTGTAAGTCTGTGTTATTGAAGGATTGCAGTGGGGGTTTTTAACTATTTTATGAAGACTTTTAATAGCCATTAGATTTTTTTACTTCTTTATGAGTATAGATAATACATATTCTGACTTCAGCAATAGCTATTAGCTGGTGTTCTTCCAAAAAATATTCAGTTTTTTATTTTCGCTGTTTCATTATATTCACATACAACTTCCTTCAAAACAGTGCTCATATGCACTGAACACTCTCTAATTAAAGAGGCAAGAGGTGGTCAAACACTAATGTATAGGACAGGTAGATAGTTTCTGATCACTCCATTAAAATTGAAAAACAGCAAAGAAAAATCAGGATTTGCTGAAGAAATTTTAATTCTGAGCTGTATTTCAAACTGAAGATCTAGTGATCCCTCTGAAAGTGATTTTTTTCTAAACTACAGCATCATTTATTAGTATTATCCAGAACCACCTGTTAGAAAAGTATTCTCTGCATCCCTTCAGAAATGTAGCAGTCGTGGTGAATGTTCAAAAAAAAAAGATTGTATCTCTGATCAACAAAAATAACTCAATGTCACATGTAAATAATTTTTAAAATAAAATTTTAAGAAGAGACTTTACTGAATGTCATGGAAAAGAACAAATAAAACAGATGAAGAGCTATTGCAATGACTTGCATACATGTGATTAGAAAGATGACAGAGAAAATACAAAGAATTAAGGAATCCAAAAAACTTAGAAGGAAAGAAGATGAATGAATGGACAAAGATCAATAATGTCAAAACCATGTGAACTGTCAGGCACCAGCAAAGAATTGATTGATCCAGAGCCAGAACTAATTAAAGTGCCATTGGTCACCTACAGCTCTCCAGTTCAAATACTGGGCAGATTTCTAAAATAAACCTTGATCTTTGGAAGCAATAAATAGATGTCAGTGTGATTCACTTAGATTAGAACTCATTTGTCTGAAAGACTTTCTTTTTCCTGTGAAGGTAGGCTTAAAACAAGGTTTCAGCTTTGTTGTTAATCAGCATTCATTGGTTTCAATTCTTTTCACACCAGTGAAGTTCTATAACAATAGCAAAATTAACTATCCCAAAACTTAGGGATTTATAACTCTTGTCATTTATATCTTTATGTAGCTATTCTATATAACAGCATATTATATCACTCAAACTGCATTTAAATGAATTATTTCTTACTGTACTGTTTTTTTCAGAGTTGCCTTTCATTTCTTTTCATAGCTTTAATTGTCAGATTCCTTTCCTGTGGGCAAAGGTTTTCTTGTTTCTTTACCTTTTTGACTTCAAATCTAATACAATATTCACTAAATTCATGTCTCACAGCATTTTTAGTGACGTGCGTTGGAGATCTTTTCCTCCCTCCCTCCCTCCTTTCCTTCCTTTCCTTCCTTCCTTCCTTCCTTCCTTCCTTCCTTCCTTCCTTCCTTTCCTTCCTTTCCTTCCTTTCCTTCCTTTCCTTCCTTCCTTCCTTCCTTCCTTCCTTCCTTCCTTCCTTCCTTTCCTTCCTTTCCTTCCTTTCCTTCCTTTCCTTCCTTCCTTCCTTCCTTCCTTCCTTCCTTCCTTCCTTCCTTTCCTTCCTTTCCTTCCTTTCCTTCCTTTCCTTCCTTCCTTCCTTCCTTCCTTCCTTCCTTCCTTCCTTCCTTTCCTTCCTTTCCTTCCTTTCCTTCCTTTCCTTCCTTCCTTCCTTCCTTCCTTCCTTCCTTCCTTCCTTCCTTTCCTTCCTTTCCTTCCTTTCCTTCCTTTCCTTCCTTCCTTCCTTCCTTCCTTCCTTCCTTCCTTCCTTCCTTTCCTTCCTTTCCTTCCTTTCCTTCCTTTCCTTCCTTCCTTCCTTCNATCCCCCGTGGGTCCCCAGGGGCTGCGAGTGGATCTCTGCATCCCCCGTGGATCCCCAGGGCTGCAGGGGCACAGCTGCTTCACCACGGTCTCACCCCGGCCTGCAGAGGAATCTCGGCTCCGGTGCCTGGAGCACCTCCTGCCCCTCCCTCTCCACTGACCTTGGTGTCTGCGTGTTTTTTCCCTCACATGTTCTCACCTCCTCCTCTTCTCTGGCTGGAATTAAAACTGTGCAGCAGCCCTTGATTTGGCTTTGTTTTTAAATATCTTTTTGCAGAGGCGTTACCACCAGCCCTGGCCAGCAGCACGTCCATCTCCAGAGCCACCAGGGATGGGCTCAGCCAGACATGGTGGAAGCTTCCAGCAGCTTCTCACGGGAGTCACCTCTTTGGACCCCCGCTACCAGAAACCAGGCCGTGCAAACACCAGCACAATGGCTGTGTAGAACATATTAACAGCTAAATGAGAAGAATTTCACCCAAACCTGAAGTCAGTGAGCTCCAGAATCACTATTTTCCTCTTTCAGTGTTCTTTCTTACTTTTCTCAGTCGTAGTAATTTAATTTTGTGTCTAGTGGCCGTTGCTTGTTTTACTGAAATGAGTTTCTTAGATATCTGTGTAGTTCATAATATTAGTTTTGTGTAATTATATAGGGTTTACTTTCTAAGCAGATCTATCTACAGCAAAAATCTGACTGAGGCACTATTATACCATGTACAAATTAAATTAATAACGTTTATATTTCCAAAGATTTCATTCTAAAATATTACATTGCATGCATCTTGTGACACTTTGTCCAAAAGCTAAAATCGCTTGTATTAACAAAATATTTATTTATAAGATAAAGAAAATGCGTTAGTTTGAGCTCTGTAAAGATTTATCTTGCTATTTAAAATCCTTTAAAATAGAATATCTATAATAAAAAGCATGATAAGGAATAAACTGAATCATCATTTCAGAGATATATTGAGAAATTCACAGTTTAAAAATGTTTCTGGAACCAGGGCTATAAATACAGTTTGCTATATTATCTCTCTGAAGAAGGAAGATTTATATGTGACATCCAGAATGTTAAATGAAAATTGATTATATATTCTGTGTATTTATAACAACTGAGACTGTTAGCATGTATTTACTTTTAGAGTATAGAATAAAAAATTAAATTTTTTATACTTATTTCCAGCAGAGACCTTGATGCTACAGGAAGGAGTATCTGCTCCAAAATTGCTAAACTACTTGTGATCTCTCATACCAATGTCCATGATACTTTATAGCAGTTTTATCTATTTTTAATGCTATTTACATACCTAATGAATATGACCTATACTTCCACAGCATTAATGCAATAAAATAACTTTTTTGAAAAATGTCCTTAGTAAAACTGGTGCAAAACGTTTCACAAACTAGGTTCACATCACTGAGATACAGTTATTAGATTTTCTTAATTAAAAATTAAGTCATGCTGCTTTATCAGCATTTCCCTTCCATGTTTACTTGGTTTTGCATGTTTTTTGCTTGTAAAAAAAAGTTTTACATATTAGTAAATTTCTTCTTGACAGGAAAGTAAAAGCTCAATTTTATGCACATTACATAGCTAGGAGAGGCCTTATGATAAAATGAAACAGATTTTTCTCCATATGTAATCATCTACCCTGAAACCTTAATCTTCATTTCTAATGAGTAGTATTTTGACAACAAATTAGAATTTAACTACATTTTTAACAGCATCTAATATACGGTATGTTCAAACATGTACCGCTGAACAGCTATGACATTAACATCTTTTAAAGAGATTTTTTGATGACTAAGCTGCTCTGTAGGATCTGTAGTCCTAGTCATTTAACCAGCAAGCATACTGGGATTGAGAAATATAAGTACAATGGCATAAATAAGTGATTTTGGTTTACTTTTCTGTTGTGCTTGGCTTTTCTGGTACATTTTGTGATAGGAAAGTTTAGTCAGAAACTGAATAATATTCTGGTGACTTACAAATCTCACTTAACAACTGGCAGTTTCCATTGTCAAACCCTTCTCCTTAGTTCTCAGTGTTTTACATGAATGCATGAAATGCAATTTTTTTTTTTTTTTTTTTTAATTTGCTTCATTCCTAGACTGGAAGTCAAACATGTGAGTTTAACTGCCCTTGAAATACCTACAGTCTTTTATTTGATCATAAAGGAAAATAATTAATTACAGCCACTGAGATGCCCATCTCCCAGTATGAAAATATGTGACAATGAAAATATGTGAAAATGAACATTTAATTTGTTTGCCTGAACTTAGTTGCCTAGTGGTAGGTAAGATTCCTTAAGGTATCTCACATTCTTTACAGTCAGTGCTCCAGAAAAGCACAGCTCTCATTTAGGTGACATTCTTTTCTGTTAATTATGGATGTCTTAGATACTATAAATACCTCAGCTGCTAATAGATACTTTTAGATAGCTTGGAAATATTGTAAGTCACAACAAACAAATCCAGATTCTCTGTTAGGCTGGTGCAAAGTCTAGAAAAAAACCCCCAACCATCACATCTTCACTGTGTTTCCCTATATTTATTTGAAAGTAAGTTGCATGAAAGTATTCTAGAATTTGTTATTCCATGTTTAAGAGCCTCCACTATACTAATGAAAAGTTGCCAATTTATGTGAAACTCTATAAAGCAAGGCATGTAAAATGTATGTGCATTATCTGTGAAAGAATCTCTGAAGACTTCTGTTGCCATGATATGTTCCCTTTATGAATGAGCAGAAATTATTACTTATCTGAAAATATCTCCTTAGAATAAAAGTGAGATGTGCATTTTGTTCATTGAACTTCAGTTATTAAAATGACATGTCCATTTAATGGACCTCTGCCTATCACCTATTATAAATGTTATAAATGAATTTGAGTCCATTAAAATGAATTATGTTAATGAGTTAATAATGTTAGTTTTGGGAAGTTCGGCTAGTTAGTGTCATTAGCATTAATTACATTGAAGCTAGTAAATGGCGAATGCTGCACCGGGTGTAACATCCATATGTATTCACTGGATGGCATACGTGAGATCACCCATATCAGGGGGAGGTATTTCTAGATTGTTCCAACAGGAGAGAGTGATGTCATCGGGAATACAGATTAGACCTAGCAAGAACCAACCAGGAGAGACCCCTAGAAAACAATTGGACAGGAATGCATCAGGTGAATGAGCTAATCATGTCTGGACAAACGAGCCAATAATACGGAGGATCCAAAATAGGCCAATGGGTGTAATGGACTGGGTCTATCTAAGACTGATCTGGTGCTTTGCACCAGGTCCTCTGCCCTTCTCACACTTGTGAAGGAGAGCACCCAGCATCGCGCGCGCTGCACTCGCGTCTGCCTTGCTGCGAGGAGTTGCAGGCTTATCTCAAAACTTCCGGTTTTGGTTCTTGGTTAATAAAGTCCTTCTTTTCTTTCAGCAGTTAGGAGTGCCTCCTTGCACTCTCCCTCTTGACAATAAAAGCATGTTTAAAACTTGTCCAAGATACCTAAAAATATAGTCTCCTTGAAGTTTCTGGACCTCTCTTTTTCTTTCCCCTTTTTATTGTCTTTCCACTGTTAGACTTTCTGTGCTGGAAAATGACAATGGCACATCTGAAGCCAAATTGCCAGCTTGACAGTAGGGAAGAAATGGACACAGACGCAAAATCACTTTTGTAACTATACTTGAACTTTTCAGCATGAAAGATCCTGCCTGTTATTTGACAAATTTCATTTTTTCCCTTTCTGTCTTTCTGTATTCAACTTTCTCTTTGTAATGTTAACGCCAGAAGTTTTTGAAATGCATTAAGACATAAAAGTAAATTGGAAGTACTTAGCCATTGCTGGGTTCTAAAACTCTCTTCTGAACTCTAAGAAGAAATTGATGCTCAAAGGATGATAATAGGATTTAAGTTAGTTTGAAACTAATGAACAATAGCTTCAATAGGTTCATCTGATAAATGTTTTTAGGAAAAGGGTGGAATTCAGTAAAGGATTTATAAATTCATTATAGAAGGAAAAAGAAATGTAGACACTTAAATTTTGATCCTGCAAACACATTCATCTGCTATTTCAATAGGTGACTTAGAGCTGGGGCTTTTTTTTTTTTTTTTTCTTTTTTTTTTTTTTTTTGTTTGAATCTTATTGTTCTTAGGCAAACGGAAGATCAATTCTGACTCACGTATAGAAATGTGTTATTTAATTAGAAGCAGTAAATCAGTGTTTTACTCTTGCCTGTTCCTCATTGAACCATTAGAGACTAAAGGAGAGATGAATCTCATTTAACATTGGTCATCCAACAGATAGTATCTAATTTAAGCTTGTTGTCAATAGTGATTTGTCTCTTCCTAAGATGTCAGACATAATCAGGATGAACTTTATTTCCAGGTTCTGACTTTTCTTCACAAAATGTCCAGAGAAAATTAACTTAGACTAGATGGTAAAGATAAATTATAAAACCTGGATCAAAACGAACCCCACTACATCTGAAAGGCTTCTTATATATTTTGAGATGCTGAGTCACATGTTTTTGCTTTGTACCTAATTATGCTACATCCTAATGCGTTCCCTACAAATATACCACTTTTTTTTTTCTTAAGACATAGATGATGCTATCCATCTTTAATAAATATTCGCTATGATTCCAGATTGTGAAGTATGAGAGATCATCACCACTTTACTGCACGTAATTAAAAAATTTAAAAAAAACCCCCTCCAAACTAAGGAACCAACCATCCTCTAGTCTGCTCTGGAGAGACCCCATTTGGAGTACTGCATCCTGCACTTGAGTCCTCAGCACAGGAAGGACATTGACTTCTTGGAGTAGGTCCAGAGCAGGACTACAAAAAGAGTTAGAGAGCTTGAGCACTTCTCTGAGGAAAGGCTGAGAGAGTTGCATTTGTTCCACCTGGAGAAGAGAAGACTCTGGAGACATCTTACTGCAGCCTTTCCTAGTTAAAGTGAGTTTGTAAGAAAGATGGGGAGAAATGTTTTAGTAGGACCTGTAGTGACAGGACAAAGGGTAAAGGTTTTAAACTAAAGAAGGGCAGATTTACACTAGTTGTAAGGAAGAAATATTTTGTGATGAGGATGGTGAAACAGTGGAACAGATTTCCCAGAGAGGTGGTAGATAGAATTATAGAATCATTAAGGTTAGAAAAGACCTCCAAGATCATCAAGGTCGACCTATGACTGAGCACCACCATGTTAACTAAAGCACAGCACTAAGTGCCACATCCATGTGTTTCTTATACACTTCCAGGGATGGTAATTTCACCAGTTCCCTGGGCAGCCTGTTCTAATGCTCAAAAACCCTTTCTCTGAAGAAATACTTCCTAATAATCAACCTGAACCTCCTCTGGCACAGTTTGAGGCCATTTCCTCTTGTCCTGTCGCTGGTTGCCTGGAGGAAGAAGCTGACCCCCATCTCCTTGAGCCTCCTTCTCTCCTTCAGCCACTCCTCATAGGATCTGTGGTCCAGGCCCTTCATTGGTTTGGTTGGCCTTCTCTGGACACACTCCAGCACCTCAGTGTCTTTTTTGCAGTGAGGGGCTCAGACTGGACACAGGATTTGAGGTGTGGCCTCAGCAGTGCTGAGTACAGGGGAACAATCACTGCCCTGGTGTTGCTGGCCACACTGTTGCTGACACAGGCCACGATGCCATTGGCCCCTTTGGCAATCTGGACACACACTGGGTCATGTTCAGCTGTGTCAACCAGCAACCCCAGGTCCTTTTCTTCTGGGACATTTTCTAGTCATACTTCCCCCATGCCTGGAAACATTCAAGGTCAGACAGTGAGGACTCTGAGCAACCTGACCTAGCTAAAGATGTGCCTGCTCACTGAAGCAGCAGTTGGACTAGATTACAGGACCCTTCCAACCCAAACTCTTCTACGATTCTATCATACAGATTGCCAGAATTCCCCTTGAATATGATAATTTAACTGTATAGTACAGAATACTACAGTGTCAAAGAAACTAAATGAATTTTTCGGTTTTCTAGTGTTAGTGCGACATTTGTTTTACTTCTTTAAAGTATTTGGATATGAGGATAATAAATATCATCAACCTGTCACTTCAGCTGGAATTCTGGCCTTCAGCTGAGTCAAAGTGCTCAAAATATTATGTCTGTGTAGTTCTGAATATTTCTAAGTAGTATATATTTCTTCATGTAATTAATTGTTGCTGCACCCTCATAAAAATGGCCTTTATTTGTCTATTCTAACAACTTTTGATTTTACTCTGGCAGTAAAATATCTGGAAAAAAGTAAGAATCAGTTCTCTTTATCTGCAATTTCACCCATGTTTTTACTGAAAAAAATATAATGAATAATATATATCTTTGTCTAATTTTTACTATTTGTGTAGGAGAACTGTTTGTACAGGCATTAATCATAACTGTCTCAAGGTCAATAGCAGATCAGGAATTAGCTCTTATATGTGAATAAGGTTGGATGAAAAGAAATATGAGTTGCAATTTCAAAATATGTCTTTTATAACCTTGATACTCTGATACTCAGAATCTCATTAAATGGAATTTATTGATCTTGGTATAAATAGTCATGAGTGAAAAACAAAGCAGGAGAGGACTAATTCAGCTCTAATGAGTTGAACATCAAGCTATTCAAGAACGGAAATACTAAGATAAATGATCAGAAAAGCTGCCAGGAATAGAAAAATGTTCTTGTATTATTCAGCATTGTTTTCTACTTAGTTTGAATTAAATTTCTCTCAATTTCTGTACTAATTTACTGCAATATTGTTTTTAATTTTCTGAAAAAGTCCCTGTTTTTGATTAAGATTTTACATGTTCATTACTGAAATTTTGATAAAGAATTCAGAATAAATGTGATACACATATAGAGTTTTAGTAGGATGTATGGTGTTTTAATAATAAGCTATCAAAATCCATTTGGTTTTCAGAAATAGATTAATTTTCTACAATAGTAAATATTCAAATGGCTTAAGTGTACAACTCAGATGTCTTATTTTCTTTCTTGCTTTACATGCATGAATAAAAGATGACAAGGCATACTGAAGTCCTTGAAGAAATTTCTAAGTCTCTGCATAACTTGTAAACTCACCTGTACAGAATTAAGGCTTGTGTCAGGATTCTGCTGGAAGACAACTGTACACCATGCAAGGACTTCAGAATATCAATGTTGGAGAATTTTATTATGTCACTGTATGGTATACCTAATCACACCTCTTTAACTTTCACCTTTATTTTAATTTCCATCAACTCTAGATATGATTATTGCATTATGAATATAAAAGTGATTAAGTTTCTGTATTAAATTAGTAAGATGTTGGAAATATTTACTGTTAACTTCAATTACATTTATTCATTGTGCACTCTAGAAGTGTTAATAGATCTGTGAGATTTATTTTCCTTAAAATAAACAGTAAAAGCACTGCAATTTTGAGGCAACATATTGATCTTGTCAGATTAACATGCAGTGCTGAGTGTGCAAAGTTAATGATTGTCATATTTGAACTCCTTTGAAAAGATAATGATGTTTACAATTTCATCTACAGTAGCAAACCTGTAGGGTATTTGCTATCTGACCCCAAGTGCTTTAAGTTCTGACTGAAATATATACACTACTAAAAACAGGGTCATGGCTATCAGAATTTTGTTTCATACCTTTGATATTTCTGCTGTCTGGAGAATTCAGGTGGATTACATCCTTCTGCTCTTTCCCAGAAAAAGAACGTCGAAAGTGTTTTCTGAAGTCTTCAATATCTCATCATGTCTAATATAGCATGTGTGCAACATGAAAGAGTACAATGGTTTGCTAATGAAAAGCTTGCTTCAGCTTGCTTATTAGGAGCACAGTAAGTATATATTCCAAAGTCAGGTACTTGTATATTATGATATAACAGGAATAAATAATTCAACTTACTTTATTGAGCTTTCTGGGTGTTTCCTGTACAGAATCAGTCTCATTCCTTGTGAGGTGTTTATAAATAATTAAAACTGTTTGTCCTTAGGATTTGCATTTTAAGTTTATTGCTTTTCAGAAATGATTGGGCTACCTTTGTGTGTAGTGGGTAGCAAGAATATGATCAGTCTTCTAAAAGTCATTAGTCCATCAATAATACAGCTATCAAACAAACAAGTTATCAGTACAGTACATGAATCAAGGAGGTATAGAAGATCTCTGAGGGCATTTGTGCACGTCACTCATTAAAGTTTTAAATATTTTTCTTCTATACAATATATAATCACATTTTGGTTTTTTCTTCTGGGATAACACCTTCTTTTCTGTCTTCACTCATTAACTTCTTCATTATTTAAAAGTCACTGCAAATGAGATAATCAGATACCAGTGAGCCTCAGCTGTGTTAAGAACTTGAAGATACATCCAATAGATTCTTACTACACAATACAGAATTTTCAAATAAAGGAATTTGGATACTAAACTACTTTTTCTCAACATCATTACTTACCTCAGAGTTTGTAGCTTATTTTCCTCCTTAAAATGAAGCTATCTTTTAGTCTTGTGATTGCAAAGGAGAGAAAAGAAAGAAAATAAAAATATTGAAAGGAAAAAAAAACCCCAAATTGTTGAAATACAAACGACTTTTATGTTATTCAGTGGTTACTTATTATTCACACTGTAATGGAAGGATGTTTCACTATTACTATGTATGAATTTAATTTGAGTGGTCCTTTTATCCCTTTATCTATTTCACAAAGATTTTTTAAAATATCAGTATGTAAAATTCATAATAATTTATTCAGTGGAAAAATCGTTACAATTCTAAGGAACTGAAAGACCTCTCAGTATCTTTTCTGGAAATAACAGTGATTTCCCTATCACTGATATTTCCTTTTTTTTTGTGTGTGAAATAAAAAGGTGCGGTGAAACATATCATTACACATTTAATAATTAATTTAGAACAGTATAGAGCTACTGTAGTCAATATCTAGACCTAACTTGGTACTTTCTGTTTTAATGCAAAGTAAGCATTAACTCAAACCTCACAAATATTTAATTCCACTTTCAAATTAAAAATAGTGCTTAACTCATATTAAAAAAAAACACTTCTGTTTCAGTCTGACTTTCAAAACAGGATACAAATGTTGCTGTGCATACTGTGATTTTAAAAAGAGAATGGTATAGCAAATCTATTTTCATTCAATCTTACAGCTAAAATTCATTTTGGAGAAAGCACCCTTCTAATGTCATTATATTGCAGACCACATACAAAGTGACAAGTATTAGTGATTCCGGTTTGTGTATATAAAAGTGAATTTATAAATAAGTTAATATATAGGAAAGAAGTAAATGCCCAATTCTGATGATATTTATTTTGTATCCATATGTTCACTTCCATTCTGTGGTACTTAACTGTCAGTAAGGACTCTTAGATATATATAATAATTTTAAAAGGCATGAGACATAAAAATTAGATGTCTCAACATGTACATTTTGTTCATTATTTGTCCTTTCCTTACATATATTGCCCTTGGATTCTTTTACTGTCATTTCTATTTCCAGGAAGTCGATAGGATAGGTAATCAGACTTCAAAAAGCTAATATAACCCTTCCTGCAAGCAAGGTCATTCATGAGGACAAAATATCACACAGCATAATTTGCTTAACTGCATCAAATGTCAAGTTATAGTTTATACTGTTGGAAAACTTTCTTCAGAAAACTGACTGTGTGCACATGTGTATACATATTATACATTCCTGATGATATCCTTATTAATGGTATTAATAAATAATTAATTTAACTGTGCATAAAAATAAATAATTTAATTTAACTGTGCTTAAAAAAAAGGATAGCCACATAACTGAAAAGTAGAAGCAACAGCTCACATCTGGGAAAACAACAAAGGTATTGTACCAACTGGGTTTAAAGAATTATGTTTTTTCTCTTACATTCTGTATCATAAGTGCAACTTTTAAAGAACCTTATCACAGCCTAAAATTTCTGAACAAGCAAGATTAAGTATGAGCAGTAGTTTCATCCTGCAATAGGAAGGATATTTCTTACCAGAATATTCACTCAAGTCAATGTTAAGATTCAACAAAATTTTGTTTGTTTTATTTAGTTATTTATTTGATTTGGTATGGTTTGTTTTGTTTTTTGGGTTTTTGTTTGTTTGTTTGCTTGCTTTTGGTTTTGGTTTTGGGGTGTTTTTTGTTTTGTTTTGTTTTGTTATTGAATATTTCTGAATGGTTAAGCTTATGGCACTTGCTTTCAAAATGATGTCAACATTATTTTGCTTCTGCATTGATCAGAATAAAATTAAATCATGCTCTAAAGTTTCTTATCTGCAGCCTTCTCCCAGAAGAATTCATAACAAATGGCGAAAGCCAAACTGGATGGTGCTAATAATTTGAAAAGACAGTTCAGGTCTAGAAAATTCACTTAATAGAATATTAGTGTATATAGTTTAAAGACTGCATTTTTAACTCTTTGTGCCTAAGGAAGTCATCTGGAGTAATGGAGGACCATGGGGATAGAGAGATCCACCAGCCCATGGAAGAGTCCCATGTCAGAGCAGGTGGTTGCCTGAGAGGAGGCTAT
>WEKY01010203.1:9798-26604 GCA_013390045.1 Picathartes gymnocephalus
GCTTGTAACGTCCAATGACAGCATTGTGCGGGCTGGAAATGGAGATGCTCGCAGAGCTGGAACTGGTGGACTGTAGAACTGCGCTCCAGCCCTCTTTGCTCACTGTGCTGGAGATATCGAACGTGGCCAGGGTCTTGGTCGCCTTCGAGGGTTTTGGACCTTTTAAGAGAAACAAAAACCATTTTTTTTCCCAGCCTCGCTGAAATAGAGATATAATCAGCAACAAACTCAGCAGGGATGTAACCCTCCCCTNTGGGGACCATACCTGTTTCTGCAATGAATATTAAGTTTTTCTCAGGATGTTCTGTTCCATTGAAGGTGAGAGTGAAGGCCTGTCCTCTCCTCACAATCAGTTCTTCACTAGAAAATTTACTTGTGTGGTGTTCTTTCGCATTTTCTTTCAGATGCCAGTCGGTACTTGGCTGCGTTGCAGCTATGAAAAAATGAGAAGAGCAAGAAATCTTGAGGGTACATCCAAAGAGGAAGGAGCACAAACACACTCTGAAGAATTGCTTGTTACTTTCTACAGGTAACTGGTCCCAATGTGAGGCTTCCACCAAAATTAGAAATAACTTATATATGAGCATTTTTTTTAGAAGAGACTCCATCTTGCACAGGCTGTTAGAGATTATCTGCATAATTAAATATAGAAGCAGTAGTATATCCTGTACTAAAGAAAAATCAGACAGGCATCTAAGAGAAGAGAAACCTGAGAGAATTTAAGTTTTGTGATTACTTGGATATAAATCTGGCTGAACTTGATTAATTCTACCATCTGAGATGGTGTCACCCTAACAGAGGCACAGTCTTGCTGCCTCTGAATGAGAACTAAAGAAACCTGACTGAGCTGAGAAACACTTGTGTATTTTAAGCCATGATATGGTCTCTATCCCCATTGTGTGTCATGCAGCTGCTGCTGTTGGAAGCATCTAACAGGAACGTATTGATGGACACTGGGCTGTTGTTTGGCAGTGGGAGAAATGGCAGAATTGGAGAGAGAACACCACTAAAATATGCTGTAGAATGCTCTTGCATGTGAACTGTGGCTTCAATCAGAGGCCAGAGAATAAACATCCAAGATTGGCTTGGATTTTACATCATCAGAGCCCATGGAGGGATTTCTAGTAGGAGATGGCTTGATGGTTTAAATGAAGTGCAGAAGTACAGAAGAAAAAGATTTTTTCTTCCTCTGCGAAGAGGTAGAATAGGAAAGAGTAAGAGTGTAGTGGAAAATTGTGAAGTGGAAAATTGTTACCCTGTGCCATTATTGAGTAAAAAAAATCATCATCCTATGTTCAACCAGATTTCTTAATGTAAAGATTTTTTTACAGCATGATCTTAAATTTATCAAGTTCAGACAAGCCTTGAAATAACTATGCTGGTAGTTTTAGCAATGCAGTCACAGTCCAAATGGAGAGGAATGTGGGTTTTTTACAGTATTGAGGTGAGAAGCATGTATAATTTTTTCAGGAACATACCTACTACTAAAAAAAAATCCTCAGAAACTTAGCAAGGAAGCACATCTATTGTAGAACCAGCTGAGCACTCAGTGAGTTTTGCCGTTAGAAAGGCAGGAGTTGGAAAAGCAACATGAGACCATTTATAATAATTATTAAACTGGTCAGTTTGCATATCTATGAATGTTACCACGTGAGCAAAAAACCCAGCACAGCAACAAAGCAACTGCCAGAAAAACCCCCAAACCCCCAAATTTTTGTATCCTCTCTGCCTTAACTTCAGGTTTCAGCCTTCTCTGCTCATTGTAGCCTTCCTCAGCCTTTGCAATGACACATTCCCAAAGTTCTGCTTTCCTTCTTTCTCTTATATCAGATCTGCCATTTGCACTTTTCTGACAACTCCAAATGTCTGCAGACTTTCCCTTCCTATTCACAAAATACAACATTTTTTCATCAGTTAATGTACCTGTGCTGCCAAATCTCATTCTGATAAGCTTGCTTTTCCCATGCACACAATTAGTGAAGAAATGCAGTTCCTGTGAAAATCCTTCTCCAAACTCCTGATGAAAGAAGTTTCTCTTACTTTTCTTTTTCTTGGATCAAAACTCCTTAGAGAAGTAGTGACCTCTCAGTGTCCATTACAGAGCTGAACATGAAGTATGCATGTGAGAAAGTAACAAAGAGCATCACAGGATGGGCTTCCCCCTTGCTCACCTTGGCCCATATCTGATCAATGAGTCCTCTGTATGCAGCTTCTGAAGCTTCCTCTGAATGGCCTCTTCTACTTCTGCTGGCTCAAGGAGTGACTGGTGCCTTTCACTTCTT
The DNA here is from genome assembly GCA_013390045.1 of Picathartes gymnocephalus. Taxonomy (NCBI): domain Eukaryota; kingdom Metazoa; phylum Chordata; class Aves; order Passeriformes; family Picathartidae; genus Picathartes; species Picathartes gymnocephalus. The sequence goes on from WEKY01010203.1 coordinate 12,081, forward strand.
TAAAATCTGTTTGCAGTATTTCCTCTGGGGGTGGAGCTTGAGTGGCTGCCTTTGCCCCCAGCCTTGATCTGATCAGTGGGGCTTGAGGATTAACTTTTCATTCATTTTTTTTCCTCTCTCAGTCCTCACATCCTCATCTTGTTTCCTTGCAACCTAACATCTGAAGCTTGGACAATATTTATTCCTAGCAGTCTGGCCACTTGTTAAGTGTTTCTTAATGTATTTAAAGTTATGAGAACTTTTCTTTCTATTATAATGATAAAATCATTAGAAGCGCATAACTCCTTCTTGCAAAACACTGTTTTTAATTTGAAATACTTCATGAGCAATATTTACAGGGACTTTTTCTTTAAATTAATTCCCTAAATCTGTTGTTTTGGAGCTGCTTTGTTTCCCCCCCGACACCGTAGTAATTGCAAAACAAAGACCAAGCTACTATCTCTGCCCCAGCTCCAATCAGGGCCAAATTGAAAGAACCAATTTTTCATTTATCACATAACTGTTATTTAACCCCATTCAATACACAAGCACTCCATGTCATATTTGCATGACACACTACAGTGACAACAGGTAAGAACATTTGTGACTTGTGATAAAATATATAGTGATAAAATAGTGCACTGCCTTCAGCTGGTGCACTATTTTTTCATAAGATACCTCTGACCATGCTACTGGCAAAGCCATTTATGCACAAAAGTCTTCCACTTAATTTCAAGCAGAGTGAATTTTGCTTATGCTTTGCAGATGGCTCCACTTTCTGTTAAGAAAGTGTGAGTAATTCTGATTTATGAAACTTCCTGTAAAATTTGATGAGCTCAATGCACATCTTACAGATGCCTCTCAGTGATACCCATCATGCTGGACTGGGCACAGCTGTACACATTCCCGAATTCATTCATTTTAGTTGGCTGGGTTCAGTCTTCGGTAGCCCAAATTGTTCTGTTTTCCAGTTTGGATCACGGTTAGAAAATCTAGAATTGGAACTTGTTCAACCCATTTCACATACAGACATGTTTTGTTCATGTTTCTTATAAAAAGGTGTTGTTAGAAGAAGGAGTTTTTACCTTGCTATGATTCAGAATTCTGCTTTGAATCTCTGCTCATTAATTGTATTTAATCTTAAGAGGGACCATGGTTTATCACTTGCAAGGCCCAATAGTGATTTTAAAGTGATAAGACTAATACTTAAATTTAAAATGTCTTAGAATTTGATTAGAGTTTTTGATGTTAAGACATACTCTCCAAACTTTAAAGTACTGTTAAATGTCACACAAACAATTTTCAGAATAAATTTAAGATTTCATCCTATCCTCAGATACACAGCAAACCATTTTTCTTTGATAGGAAGATTAGTCACTGTTGAAAGAAAAAGAACAAGTCCATTTATGCTGCCAGACAGTATGTCAGGAAGAACAAGTTGTGGCTGTTATGTCAGCTTCTGGTGTTTATTCCCAGCTCTGCCTAAGCTGCCTTGCGGGCCTCTGGCGTGCTTTGTTTGTAAAACAGATGCATGATACATCCTGGACCTTTGGATTAAAGATTATGGGCAAAGGTTGAGAATGAGGGTTAAATTAATGAGAAATATTAACACTAGTCAGAACACGCAGTCAGTAAAGCACAATGCATCTGACCCAAGCGGTAGTGTTTGCAGAGCTTGAATGGTGGCTGTAAATGTAGGGGCTGCACAGGCAGGTGCTTGAAACTTTCTGGATAGTAAGAGAACACTCTTTTGGACCTCAGAAAATTGAAGCTATGAGCCACCTTAGTATAATGTTTCATGTACCCAGAAGAAGGTATGTCAAAATCATCTTTTGCAGACTGGTCCAGTCATATAATTCATAACATCCTTTTTCAGTAATACCCAGAATTTTCCCTCACCTCAGTAACAGTTAAAGAAATGAATATATAGGACTAAGAGTTTCAGCACTGAACAGTGAAGGACATATTTGGTAACAGACAAATTCCCCTCAGTATACTCCTTTCTCTCCTTTGCAGTGCTTTCTTTCACACCAACTCTATATGAATTCTCAGTGATAATTGAATTTTATGAAATGTCACCTATTATTAATTGTACTTTTGTTCAGGATGGGAAATTAGTACTTGTAATAGTCTGTCTGCTCCTATATTTTCTCTGAGCACAGTTCTTCTTTAAGATATCCCAAAAGCATCCTCCTGCGAGCAGATGGCCATGACTCACTGGGACAGCCTCACTGGACTTCATGATCTTACAGCTCTTTCTCAACCTAAATGATTTTGATTCTGTGATTCAGTATCCTGAGATGTCTGGGTCATCCTATCTCTTATCACATCCCGTTTTTGAATAATTAAGCAAGAAATTCCATCAGCAACCCCCACTCCTGCTATCCCAGATACAGGAATTCAAGTGATTTTCTACAGCTGTGCTTTATTTGTGACCCACACAAGGGAGAGCTGGGTCCCTGGAACACTGGTGTGGACTGACTCACATCAGCACTTTTCAGGTCTAGAACCACCTGATGTAGAATGAGCAGGTCCATATGGAAAAATATTTGGCCAGGATCTCTTCTGAGCCTTACATATTGTCCAAGACATACTTCTTACTTTCTGTCTCCCTCTTCCACTCACATGCCCTAAATAGCAGGGACTTCTGGAATGGAAGCTTGCAGCCTGCTGCAACCTGAAGCCTCCCTGAAGTTCCTGACTGTTCCTGAACTTTGCCAATAGCCTTCCTTTGAAGACAGCAGAACTTGGCACAATCACCTTCCATATTGTCTGTGTAAGAAGGGTTCCCTGTTAGCTGGGCTCAGATCTCCTCTTGAGATCTTGGCTCATTCCAGATGAGCTGACTTGTTCAGAAGGGAGGCTGGCAGTGACACAGTAGTGACATGCATGGATACGTGACCTTCAAGAACTCCCAGGGGACCAGGACACAGGAAAAAGCCAAACTGGCAGTGCACAGACTGGGATGAACCTGTGCTGGGCTCTCCTGACAGCTCCCACACAGTCACACAGCACCTATTATGTACAGCCCGTGATATTTAAATGTGTTTCCCTACCTCTCCCACTTCTGCATGTATGTCTTCCACTGGAATGGAATAAAGACATTATTTAGAAGTTTGAACTTCCAGCTACTGCTGCACACTCATCATCCAAGAATAGCCCTGCGCAGGCTCCCATCACTGCCCTGCTCTGCTCCTTCCCTTGAGAATCCAGCGTGCTGGCCCATTCTGCGGGCAGACACTCCCAATGCTAATGCACAAACAAGATGCTTGCAGGTGTAACTCATGCCTTAATTGTAATGACACTGAAGCTCAAAAGTGACAGAAAGAAGCTGAGATAATTATTTTCAGTGTGAGACCGTGAAACAAGCTGTTAAATCCTTAGTAGCAATGGTGGTGCTGCAGATTATCAAAACCCTTTAAAAAATCAGGCAGATTTATAGGAACCTTTAAAGTGCTTTTTCCTTTTCCTTATGCAAAGTCTTCTGGATTCTGTTAAAGCAGGTCCATTAGAGACTGGCCAACAAATGCATAAAGATTTTCTGGGGAAAAAAGGTGTGTCTGTCTGCAGGATGTGTGTCAGGGGATGGGAGGAGTAGGGAGAGAGGAAGAGAAGGAGTGAAAACAGCTCTGTGGACACACCTGCACAAAAACCCTCCTGGTTTTTTACATAAAAAAACTGTGCATAGTACCATGAGGAGCATCCTCGTGCAGTTCTGACATCTCCAGCTGAGCCAGGGCTTGGGTATTTCTTGGATCCTGGGTATTTCACAAGCAAGTGCTGATCATGATCAGCAAATACCAGCTTGTTTGTTAAATGCTGCATTAAATGCTTCTTGCATTTCATGCAATAAGAAAATTGTCGTTGAGAAGGACAAACTACTGTCTGAAATTTCCAGAGGAAGTTTTGAGAGAGAGCCCTGCTAAAATGTTCTAAGTTATTAGCAAATCATTGCTTAAAAGGAAGTGTTACAATGCAGAAACAATTGGTTTGTGGGGTTTTTTTCTCCATTGCTGTAGCTGAAGGTTTTAACTGTCCACCTTACTGTATAGTTCTTTTGTCAAAAAGAAGGATTTTTCTACTCAGTCCAGTGTTTCAGCTTCACCTATCAAACTGTGTTTTGCCATTTTGCCACTCCTCTGCTCAGAGGAGGAGATTTATGAAGGAATCTACAGCCCTATGCTGATCATATGGACCCAGTTCCCTCCTTGGCTCAGTTCTGCTCTTAAACAAGTAAATATATAGATGGTATCACACTTAGCAGCTGCACTCAGATAGTCATTAATTAACCACCATCAGGCCAGGCAAACAGCAGATGCTGTGAGGGATGCTGGCAGAAGGTCAAAACAATAACAGGAATTATTTCAAATAAAAGATATATGGACAAACAGTTGTGTTCTATGAGTTTGTGCAATCACTTCTCCTAAAACTGTGAGAATGGGGTAACTGTGCCTCTCATAAACTGCATGAGGAGAAAACAATGCATGTAATTTCTGCACCTGATCCCCTGATCTGTGGATGGTTGTTTTTATTAATTTTGTGAGCTTTTCAAGCCTAAGTCACATAAAGCCAGCATAGTATGAGCTCTGCCTAGAATAGGTAAAGTATCATCATCTTAAACTTGTATTTATGAAGGGGACCTATAAGAAAGATGGGAACAAACTTCTAGCAGGTCCTGTTGCAATAGGACATGGGGTAATGGTTTTAAATGGAAGGACTCAATTTACATTAGATATAAGGAAAGTTTTTAACACAGAGGGTGGCGAGGCACTGCACAGGTTGCTCAGGGACGTGGTAGTTGCCCCATTCCTGGAAAAATGCAAGGTCAGGGTGGATGGGACCCTGAGCAACCTGATCTCATTGCAGATGTCCCTGCTCATTGCAGGGGACCTGGAGCAGATGGCCTTTAAATATCCCTTCCAACTCACAGTATTCTATGATTCCATACATTTTTATACAGGTGCCAGCAAGTCAGGCCTAAGTGAGTACAGGGCCAATCTTACTAAAAGGTATTGATTTAATATTCTTCCTCCTAAGACTTCACTGCTTGCTTTGTTTGTATTTTAAAGTGCCTTTGTCTTTCACACTAATTTATAAAAACAGTTAAAACGGCATTACTGACACTGGATTTGCAGGAAGAAATTTAGTCCGTAATGTATCCTTTGCATAAATATTCTTATTAACACAAGATTCGTTCATACCCAACCTACTCTTTAATTCATTAAATTTCATGCTAAATAAAGTTTGTGGATTGCCATAACTTCTTCTGCTCTATTTGCAATTTTATAATATTTTTAATATTTAACTTCAGTATAGCAATGGATGGATTATCTTCTTCTGCTTGTTTGTGTCTTTTGTAAAATTCAGGAAAGAAAAACACTGAAACAGCATATGCATAATTCTCAAAATGTTTTGTACTTCAACAGTTCAGAGCCCTTTACAAAACACCCCACAGAGAAAGCTAACACATGGTACATTATTCACTTTCCCATTCCATATGAACAAAGAGACTTTTTTTTTTTTTTAACTTACCAGCCATTCTCCTTTGCTCCTCTGTGCCTTGGACTTTGTATTGCAGTGAACAACTGTAGACCTATATGATAAGACTTCAAGCTCTGGCTGTGTTGCAGCATTTATAGGGAAAACTTTAGGCCTCTCCTTATGTTCAAACCAATTATAATTCACATTAGGTGAGTGAGGCAGGTAAGTCATACCAGTGGTCATGTAAACTTCCTAGTAACCCTATATTAGCTCATGGGTTTTAAGACATTGGACTTGTGCAATTCAGGCCATTTATCCAGAAGGTTGATGAGATGCTTAGAAAAGCAGAGCATTTAATTGCATACCTGGAATCCAGAATTTCACATGCAATGATGCATCACTCGGCAAGGGATGTTTTTTGAGTCGGTATAAATTAATATCTCTTCCCAGTATGATCCAAAGTTGAGTATTCATGCAATAAAAGTATACATTCATAATCAAATTCATATGGCCCCCTCCCTATGAATGTACTCATAAGTCAGGAAAAAAACCCCAGAACTTTTCATTTGCCTCATCAGACCTTTTTTAGGGATCACCACAGTAATGCTTTTGTGTCAGCCCCTCCTTAGAGTCTCTGTGAATTATACTAATGGTATGAATGCTGTAAAGGTAGTGTAAGCTAGTAGTAACTTGACAAACCACGGAGCACTGAATAGCTTTGATGAGTGGATCTCTAGTGGTAACTCTCCCTGCACAGAGAGAAACTTCATCCCCTATAAAATAAAACACTCATTTTGGAGCAAGGACAAATTATGACTACAATTTGTGTTTCGATGGTGGTTACTCATCTAGTTTCTGACTATAGACAGAGAACAATAAATGTTAAAATTGGCACATATAGGAAATTTTATTTGTACAAAGAAAATGAATTTGCCAGAATGGCCTCATAATATTTCTCTTTTTCAGGCTAATGCTTCATTTTCCATATCAGTGCTAGCAAACTGATCACAGATGTCTCTTTCTCTCTTCTGCTCTCCACATACAGGAACTACTGTTTCCTTACATTTACACAGACCTGAACAAGGTATTTTGTCTTTTCATTATTACTTCATCTCCTTATCTACAATGACGAGAAGAGACTGAAGCAATCTCAGGAATGTCAGTGCTTACCTTGAAGAACTTGAAGGGCGGAAATTTCATAAGATCAGAAAGGGGCAAGCACAGTAGCTATGTATAAAATGGGGCAAGAGGCATGAAAAAGAACTGAGAAATTACGGTTGACATCAGTTAGTTTGACTCAAATTCCTGGAGAACACTGAAAGAGATGAACCTCTTAGCATCTAGATGAATAACAGCCATCTTAGATGTGCCAAGAAGTCAGCTGAGCCCATCAGAGGAGAAGAAAGAACTGTCATCTATCACCACATGCTGACTTGGATTTGCAACAAGATCCCACAGGGTATTTTCACAAGTCCACTTTGGAAACACTGATTACACAAGATTTCTATTAGTTAACTGCATAACTTGTTAAAAAAACAAATGCTGCACTGCTTCAATGGATCACCATCAAACTGGAAGGGCAGAGTGGCTGAAGTGCCATTAAAAGCTGCCTTGGAGCATTGACATTTTAAATATGCTCTTTTCTGTTGTTAACGTTGTTCAGCTGAAGCATTATGCTAGCCCAGGGCTAATCTCAGCTGGATAATGTCAAGACTACATAGAATGGAGAGCTTAAAAAAAACCAGAAGGATCAAGCTGGATCAGTGTAAAACAGAGACAACTGCAGAGATATGATGGTTTTTGAAAAAGATAAAAAGTGGTTATAGAAAGAGGAGGCCAACTGAGGAGTCATGGTCTTAAAAACTTTAGTCTTTGACTGAAGACACTGAACTGAAACATAAAAATGTTGGCAGTGAAGAAAAGTGTTTAGCTAGACCCTCTGGGTAGGTTGTAAAAATGTTAATTTTTTTTTCCCTGAAGATTAAGAATAGCCTGAATGCACATTTGTCAGGGATAATATATGTGTGTAGCTGAGCTGTGCTTGGGGCTTTTATCTTGATGTCAAAGCTGTGACAGTGACACTTTTCCCCCCATTGCTTATTGTAAGCACCTGATGCTGACCTGCATGGCATAGAGAGCACTTCAGCAGGGCAATGAAACCTTCTGCATCCAGGGCTGATTCAGTCTCATTTGCCTTGGTTTTGCTGTTGCTGTGGCTGACTTGCCCACAGTGAACACACCAATTTCCCCACTACTGTGACACACGAGCCTGCAGACGGTGTGTCACATTCATCTTAAGAACTGCTCATTTCAAAGGAGTGGTAAAATATTTTGCATAGAAACAGGGAGGTGGGTACTGTGTCTGTCCAGTACTGCATCTGCCAGTGCAAGCCAGTTCACAAGCATCACCTAGAGGTCCCACAGCAATCTTTCTCCATTGTCTTGTGAAGGAAAAGTCTGTTCCACCTTCAGTCATTTGGTCACTTGTTCCCAAAAGAGGGAAGTTACAGAACTGACCTGAAAACAGACATGTCTTTTTCTTTTTTTTTCTGCAGAGAAAAGCCACCTCCTTTTTAGAATCCATTAGAGTTCATTGGGTTTTCATACCTTAGAGCAATATGTTTCACATGCTAATTATAAGTTGTGTAAATAATGTTCCAAACATTCCCTTTCTTCATGTAAGATCCACTGGTTTTTACACTGTCAGGATTAAAAGGTACCCAAGGCTTTGGTTCACTTTATTGTTCAGTGCTTTGTATTTCTCTATAATATCATGTCTTATGTTATTATATTTTTCCAAATTACATAATATCAGACTTTTCAGTCTCTTTTCATGATGATACCATAGTTTGAATATGCTGTGCATTTCTGAAGCTCATTAAGTTTCTTCTGTATGCTTTTGTGATATAAATGAAAAAGAATTGAACATCATCCTGTAGGGAAAATACACTATCAGTCAATTGGTGACAATGATTTTTAGTATTTCCTGATCTATTTTCTATTAATGCCATATTTGTTTGTTACTTCAGCTTAGCCCACAAGACAGTGTTTGTTCATTCTATACAAAGGAATGATGTCATAATAAGATATAAAATAACAAGCCTGGACAAGATGTTTAGCTGTGTGGATGGATAAAATGGGTGTATTGGAAACTGAGTGAAGAGAGGCTGCACAACAAGCTGATGTGTGAATTTCATAATGTTAAAGGAGAGGATTGGAGTGTGTCAAATGAACTGGCACAGGATTTGTAAATAGGGTGCTCAGGGAGCTGGTAACCACAAGGAAAATGCTGCAATAGCTGGAAAGGTGAAGGAAACAATTGTTTGAGATGGAAGAAAATATTGTTATTAGAGAGAAGACAAACAATCGCTAAAGGTTAAGGAGTAGAATTAAGGAGATCAGGAATTGGGACGGAGCACAGCCGGGAGTGGAGAGGAAGATGAAAAGTTGATATATTTGAGATAAAAGAGAAGTAGAGAAATTAAAGGTGGAAATTTAGGCTATGGGGAAGAAGAAAACCAGATATTCTGGTATCTTATTCATGGATGAAACATTCCCCTACAAGAGGAGAAAATGAAAATAATGAAGGAAATTGAAGGTGAATTAAAAATTGAGAAAGCTGAACTAAATTGATGGTTTGGTATTTATTAGAGTGCAAGAAGAGTAGAACTGAGGAAGACGAGAATGAAGTCTGAGGAAATGTCATCAGAAAGAGGTATCGGGGGAATTCCTAGCCTGGGGATGGTTGGGAGGGATATGAGTACGAGAGACAAAAAAGGGATCTGGGATAAAGGAAATGGAAGATTTAAGAGAAGCAAGGAAGAAAAGAGAGGGGATAGGGAGTAAAAAAGGTACAGAAGCAGCATATATATAAAAACTGCATTTCAATGACTTCACTGAAATTCCAGATACTCTCTAAAATTGTTAGCAAACCTTGTGTAAGAAATCACAATATGCCCATAGCTTTTCCATGTTTTCCAGTTGCATCTGCTGGTGTAATAAGTTGTTCCATCCTTCAAATCTTCTTTGTTGTATCACCTTGGACCCAGCAACAGTACTGCTGGAATAGCTGTGGAATTTTGGCAGTGCTGAATCTGTACTGAGAATTTAAAGCAAGACTTCACCTGGGACCAAGTGCTTGCATCTCTGTCAACACAGCCTTTGACTCAAAGCTAGGCATTCTCTTCTTTCAGCAGGAAATCAGGTGGCTCTACATGCTGTGGCTCTGCATAACTAGGGTGTTTTAGGAAACGCTCCACAATCCTCCAGCTCCCTTGGCAGTGGCCTGGTGAGACTCTAGCAGTCTGCAAAGCAGGAAACTGCCAAGGACAGAGGCTGCTGGGGAGTCAGGAAGGTGCTGCCGGCGTTTTTTTGTGTCAGAGTGTTGGAAAGTGCCAGTGGTTGTTCCTGCTGCCAAGCAGGGCACACCCTGCCAGGAGCGCAGCTCCTGTGGGGTAGGGAACACCTCTCCCAGATGCAGGGGTTGCCATCCACAGCTCTGTCACATCAGTCGTCCCTTTTCTCCTGGGCACTTCCTGCAGCTCTATTGTGCATCTGCATCCCTTTCCTCATTCTGTTTTCTTGCAGCAGGGGCGATCAGACAGGCACTTACAGATTAGGAAGGCCTGTAATGAGATCGGAGTTCACCATGTAGTTCCATAGTGGATAATTGTGCCTAATGCTGACCCTGAAAGAGAATTCTTTGGAATATATGAGTGCCAAGAAACAGGTCCTGCCCACAATATACTGGGCTACAAACACGGTGTCATGGTTTGGAGAAGGTTTTCTCCCCAGTCACTGGCACAGAATTAACCTCAACTACCCAAACCTGTTCTGCAGAACCCTGGAGCTGCCTCTGTAGCTCATCTTTACTCACAGCCACACAACTTTGCTCAGTTTCAAATCAGACTGAAGACGTTTCTGGCCACCAGTGACCTGGCATCTTACTTAGCTATGAGCACATCCTGTGCTTGCTTTGAGTTCCTCCAGGAAGAAAGCATTTGGTCAGTGTGGAATGCATGACTATGGCTAAAATAGAGTATAATCTATTTAGGTTCCACACTAGACTCAATCTGTGAGTCTGGAGTAAGAGTGAAAAAGATTTAGGCAGAGATCAGAAGCACAACAATCAAACAAAGGCACTTTCTGAGGATTATTTCTAAGGCAAGAGATCAACCTATATTTTCATTTTAGAGAGTTAAGTGAGTCTCGCTGCCTTATTTGTTTGTTTCAGGCAAATGAAACTTCTCCAACAAGAAGGAAGTGCTTCCCATTGTAAGAGAATGATGGCAGCTCTCATTAGGACCGTGAGACAGTTCAACAGCAGAAGCTTACTATTTTGGACAGGATTTACTTTTGAAAGTCTGAAGCCACTTATAACTGTGAAAGAGGGGGAGGGGCATAGGTAGGTCACATGTTATGGCTTTGATAATATTCATTTTGTGTCCCTGAAAACATGATTTCATAGCAAGAATATGCATAACACTGTCAGTTTACCCTGAACACTTTTTTTTCTTCCCTAAACCTTGGTATCTGTAGTGAATAGAATTAATATTTTACAGCTGGGCAAGCTGGCAAGATAGGTGTCATGATTTGGCACTGTAAGTAGTGTGTCTTAGTCCCATCCTACTACCTTACTGTCAGAGTATTTGTCCTATAAAAATGTTTCCATTTGGAATTTTTTTTAGCAAATAACTTAACAAAGGATACTGCAGTAGTTTAATCCTCTGTATTTTGTAGCATAACCATTGTCATGACCCAGTGCCTACACAGAGAAAGAACAAGTCACTGGTATCAAATACCTCACCATTTTTAACTGCTGCTGTTGGTAATAACAATAACAACACTGGCTATTGCAAATGATTCTGGTTTTTTCTTTCCATTCAGTGTAATATACTTTCTGAGAAGCCTTGAAATCTTCAGGGCTTTAAGCCTTGCAGTTTCTGTTCTGTATTTGAAATTGTGTTTCTAAGCCTTATATATTCAGGTAAACAGAAATACTCATTTTCCTGCCTCTCCCTCTGTACAGGTTTCTCCTATTAGTACAGCAGTGCATGTGTCACTGTACACAAATGTTTAGGACATTTCCTGTAATTTCATAGTCAGGGCTAGTTTTGAGAAACCAACTTGTTTTAACAGTTATTTCTTCTTTGTGAACCATGAAATAAGAAGTTATTGCTGTAACAGCAGAAATTGTAAGTGAGCCAAGTCTCTTCCTTCGGGCAAAAGGGGGAAAAAGTATTGCCTCAAAACCAGGCATTTCAACCTTGCCATGTCCTCACTTCCCTAAATAGTTCTCTCTCCTTTGGCATTCTTCTGTAAGTACACACTATTACGTTTTCTTGAAATTTTTAAACAATCAGCTGTGAGCAGCCACTGATGTAAAATGAACATAGCAAAGATAAATGTAAGATTGTATAGAAAGGGAATGTGATTTTATTTTAAACAAAACTGATTTCAGTCAGTCACACTTATTCTCCTGCAGATTTAATTCAGTCAGTTTTTCCTACTTGTTTTTCACACCTGCATTTTAACAAGGACTAAGAAGTGTATGTCTGGCTAGTCCAACCAGGATTACTTGTGGTGCAACTGAGGACAAAGGATGCCAGTCTGGGAGTCATCAGGTTTCCTGGGTTCTTTTTGCTGGGTGACCACATGCTGACTTTGGAATTGCCTTTTGTACCCTTCAGGGACCCAGGTCTGTGAGTCATTAAGCAATGCTATTGACTGACTGCCTGGCCTTTTGTCTCCTGTTCTGTGAAAAGTCTGTCTTTAGGTTTATTTCTAGACAAGGGAAGTACATTGAGTCAAACAGGTGACAAGCTATAGAGGATCCTGGGCTGAGGACTGTACCTCTCACAATGAAGTTACACCTGGAGGGATTTCTGTGCTGGTCATTCTGAAAGAACAGCACTCATGCCCAATGGAAAGCCACCAGTGTAAAGTAGCTCACTCACTTGTTTAAACATGAATGGTACTTGGGGTTTCCTGGTGGCTTTTTAGTCATGAAACTTAGTGCTATGAACACTTTTGGAAGGAGAACAGTGAGATGAAACCTCTGAAATGACTGTAAATACATTAGTGCTCTTTTGTATACTGTTGCTCCATTGAGTGTTACCCAATAATAACAGTCCTATACAGGCTTTTGTAAGAGGAGTTTCTGAATTCAGGTACTGGTAGCTTTGTTTGAGAGGGTCTGCACTGTTCTTTCACCTACAGATGTTGTTGTGCTTGAATAATGGCCTGCAGTTCCTGGAAGCTCATTAAATGTCATCCACACTGTAGGCAGGCAAAGACTGAGAGTGCTGGGGGTTAGGCATGTTTATATGAGGGTTTGAGAGAGAACACTGAATAGTAGAATAACACTGAAACAGAATAAAACCAATATTTTATGGAAGTTGTTGCAGGTGAGTGTAAGATGATCATCCTACCTGTCTAATAGTCAAAGGTGCTGTATTTAATGTTTCCAAAATTTTAACCCTGTAGTGCATAATGGTGAGTGATGTATTAGGACCTTTTCTTTAAGGGAAACAAAACAAAACAGGGAAAAACCCACCACCATGCTAAAGGAAAAAAAAAAGCACATAAATAACTTTAACATAGTCTCAGTTACAATGAAATGTAAAGCTTATCTATTTGTTACAGGGATGCAGGCAATGACAGCAAATGTTAAAAGATAACAAACAAAAAATCTGTGAAGGTGTTTAGCAGAACTCTGTATCAGCTGAATCTCCTACACAAGGAAGTGTTCCAACCTCCTTAACTCTGATAACTACTGAGGATAACTATTCATTATTTCTGTCTCCCGCTTGCACCCTGCCACTATTGTTACTTGTTGTCTATCTTGGCTTTGCTGCAGATAATTCTGTTTGTAATCTTACCTGCATTTGTTAAACCAGACAGATACCATACTTGGTTTTTAGATCATCATGGCTGGAGTTGAAGACACTGGACAAACTTAATCAAACTAAAGTCATCAAGTCAAATAGATCTGATAGAAAGCTGCCTTCACCTCCAAACAAGAGAAACGAAATTTATTCTGGTGATTAGGAGAGTATCTCACCAACACGTACTGCCAAGTCTGTACATATAACACAAAGTATGATACATACACATATATTTGTGTGTGATGAGCCATTATCCTTTAAAAGCTACAAGGCACCAAGTTATTATCCCGGGTAGATGGTTGTCAAGTGACCAAGGCTACAGAAGAGGAAGTGGGAGAACTGTCCAAATTACAAAGCTCAGAGATCAATTTCAGTAAGGCTCAATTAGTGTTACCCCAGGAATTGTAACTGGGGAAATGGGAAAACAGATAGCTAGAAGAACAGTTAAAGCTTTTTGTCAAATAAACATTGCTTCTCCCCAGCTCCAATTTAAAGCAATTTTAGGAGAATTTAAATTTTCACAACAGTGCAAGGTAACTTTGCCTGTATCAGCAGACTGCAAGGAAAATTACTGGAAAGGATTGGAATGCAGCTGGAACTTGGCCTTGAAGAGCAACAGCTTCACTGGGCTACCTGTGCCAGTGTCTCGCCATCCTCTCAGTAAAGAATTTCTTCCTAATACCTAATCTAAACCTATTCTCTTTCACTTTGAAACCATTCTCCCTTGCCCTGTCACTACATGTTCTTGTAAATAGTCTCTCTCCATCTTTCTTGTAGGCTCTCTTCATACAACATCAGGGAATGACCGTGCACTGCCACCAAGAGCTACGGGCTCGTATCCGCAGCCCTTTGCCAGCACCATCCCAAGGCACGAGCAGTCAGGAAAACGTGAACAGACCCCTGCTCAAAGGCCCTCGGAGCTTTAGGCTGTAACTCAAACTTTCGATGGGCACCCAGGCTCACCCAGCCCTTCTGAAAAGCTCCCACCTGTCGGCACAGGCTGCCCAAACCCCGGTTCGGCGCTGTCCTCGATCCCAAACCCCGGCTCGGAGCTGTCCCCGATCCCAAACCCCGGCTCGGAGCTGTCCCCCATCCCAACCCCCGGCTCGGAGCTGTCCTCGATCCCAAACCCCGGCTCGGAGCTGTCCCCGACCCCAAACCCCGGCTCGGAGCTGTCC
>WEKY01010203.1:32917-49279 GCA_013390045.1 Picathartes gymnocephalus
AAAAAAAAAAATATATATATATATATATCACTACCCCTATGTAAAAGAATTGGTCAAGCTGGAGCAGGACATGCAGTCATGGTGACTTAAGACAAAAATCTGTATTTTCCAGACGTACCTGTATGTTATACCAGACTTGTACTTCCTGCTGCAAAATAAGCATGTGGACAAGAGAATAAAGAGAAATATATTTCAAGCTTCCTCTTTGATTCCTGACAGAATTCTTTTGTCTTTTTAAGCAGAGTAGCTGAGTGGCTGAATGTAATGCTGTGTCTGATGTGCTTTCTATGGTTTTGTTCTTGCTAATGACTGCAGGTTTGTAAATTTTTCTTTTGCATTTGGGCCACCGCTTCCTTGAACGCAGAGGAGAGGGGCCTTAGGCCTTTCCTAGGGCTGCTGCTGCCTCTCTCCACTGTGTGCTCATTCTGTCTGATAGGCCCAAGTGTGTCAGCTTGGCAGCCTTCCCAGGCACCATCAGCATTACAACATTCCCAGAGTCGGGTCTGGGTTAGCACAAAGCACTGACAAATTCTGTGTATTTAGTTTTGTTCTCGTGCTGTTCTTCATAGGGATTAGGATTTCTTTTTTTTTTTTTTTAAGAGAATAATATTAGAGTAGAGCAGTCACACAATGAGCATAAATGTTAATGACTGACAACTCTCACATTTACTGCTTAGAGGAATCAAAATTTGGATGTTTGTGTGTCGGGGGTGGTATCTCTGAGCAACATAGGCCTTTAAGCATTCAATTAAAAATAAATCTATCTTGAATGATTTGAACTGTTGAAACTGGTGCAAGTATGCACTGAATGTCGTGAATTTCCAGTGAGTTCCTACTGCTCTAGTGGGCTGTATGATTCCCTTTATAGCAGCACTCTCCTCAGTTTCTGCTGCATTCTTAAAACAGAACAAACGGTCAGTGTAATCCATGAGCCTTCCTGCTCCCTGCCCTGAAAAACGTTGCCAAATCTAAAAAGAGAAAATGCTTCCAGCGTTTTCCAGACTCCAGAATTCTTTATGAGATGATAATTTATACTCTGGGCTGTTAATCTGCTGTTGCAGCCTGAAATGCAGCAACACAGAAGTGTAAGCACAGCGTTAGGCTGCTGTGGCAGTTCCCTGTGACAATGCTATCTCAAGGAATAATCTGAACGCAGCAGGGGACAATGCAGAGCAGGATGATTAATTCTACTGCGTGGCACAGTTATGAGTCACGTCGGCTCTCAGGCAGAGAGGTTTGTGTGGTACAGTAGTTATATCATGAGAGGTGCTGTACGGAGGTAAGGGAGGGCACTAGGTTTTTTTGTGGTGATTGTTTCTGGGATTGTTAGCACTCGACTAAACGTGATGTGCATATTCTGTTTGCAACTGTCGTGATTTATGGAAGAGGGCTTTTTATTGGTTTGGTTGGTTTTGCACAATCTGAGATCCTGCATGTTGTACTGGAAGAATGGTTATTTTTCTTTGGTTATTCTATCTCATTATTTAATAATGATTGTTTCAATGTTAAGCCTCTCTCTCTACACCTTCCCTTGCGTTTTTTTGCTTTTGTTTAATAAATAATTATTTGATATTCAATATGCTTCAGAATCACCCTTTCATCTGCAATTTCCATTGCAATCTTCATGGCTACAGAATGATAATACAGAGCTGTATAACACAGATGCAAAATTTTGAACACTAATATAAAGGCTTGTTGAAGGCTTTCTAAAAAGTTAACCTTTAAGATCTTCATCTGGAGTTAAGACTTCCTTCTTGGCACAGTGATAAATCCTCCCACTTTCACTGCATTAGGTAAAAGAACGGAATCACATTTTTGAATCAAAAGCTTAGGATTTGGCCCAAGATCAAACTGGTTGCTTACATGCCGTTTTCTCATTTTGTTTCATGTGCAGCATTTTAGCAGAAGAAAAAAAGGTAAAGCAAAAACATCTGAAAAGCTATGTGGATGTTTTTGTGGGGCAGGCTGATAACTTGCCACGTAGAGAAACCTGTGTTTGCAGGGCCTGTGTTGCATCTTAAAAAGCACCAAGTCCTAGAGGGTTAATGGGCAGGAAACTGCAGTTGCAGCCGCTCCTAAGGAAGTCAGTTTTTGTGTAACAGCCTGAGCAGGCCAAAAGGCGGGGGCTGGGGGGGACTGGAGATCTCAGGTCTGGGGTGACACTGATATTTTTAGTTTTGCTCTGCAGCATTTTAAACACAGGGAGGGCCGGCACCAAGCGGTAGCAATGCTCCGTGATAAAGCAATTTCCATTCTGGAATACTTTCCGGGAAAAGGAGACATGAGTGTTCCTGCTTAAGCCTCCTTTTTCCTATTAAGACTCAGCATATTGTGATAGCTAAAGAAATGACACTGTGAGTGCATGGTTGCTCTGCTGCACATTCATATACTTGAATTCTGGAGCAGGAATAACCCTTCTCTGAATTCTGAGTTATTAATTTCAGTCCCTCCTGTGCACATGCACTTTCGGTAAGTTTTGCTCCCTGTCTGCAGCATCGCCTATTCAGCCAGCAGATCACCAGCAAAGCGAATTTCACTTTCCGTGCAAACAAAAGAACAGCTCTTGCGACCTGGGCGAACTCTGCCTCCTTCGGGTTTGGAACACCCAGATGCCTTCAGCACAGGCAGGCTGGGGCACATTTGCTCAGGCAGGCGGTGTGCGGGCGCTTCCCCGAGGCGGGCAGTGCGTGCCTGTGGCCGGGAGGGCGCGGGGCCGGGCGGCAGCGGCCATGGCGAGCGGAGCCGGGCCTAGCGCGCCGGCCTGCTCCGAGCCCGGGATGGCTCCTGCTCCCGGAGCCGCACAAAGATAATCGCTCAGGAAGTGTCTCAGCCAATCCCCTGGCGCTTTACATGCGGATTTGCCGGGGCAGCCAATCCGGGGGCGGCTTTCATGGGGAAGACAGATCATCAAGCCCAAGTGCCAAGCCCTCCCTGCCCGAGTACTGAGAGCCTGTCCTCCATGTTTTATAAGTATTGACATAACACTGTGTTAACAATGCATCCACAGAGGTAAGCCTTGCTTTTTACGTTGCTTTTTCTCTAAGACCTATGAGTTGTGGGTTGAGAGTGTGATTCTCTGTGATTTCTCGTGCAAAACTCACACCACAGCACTTATATTAAGTTGGAACTGTTTAAATTTGCTTTCTTGGGTCACATGGTTAGTAGCCATTAGCCACAGCTTTATTTTACAGTCTGGCAAAGCCTTGGCATGCCTACTTCTTCACAGGAGGATGGTGTTTTTAGAGTTTATCAAGATCCTGGTATTCCAAAGGAGGTTTCTGTCTCTGAGCAGTTTGCCAGCACTATTGTCTGTTGTGTCACATGCCTGCTGGAGAGAAAATGGAAGCTAGGGAGCAGATGCATTTAACTGCCCTACAGGGAGCCAAGCAGGGATAATGGCAGACAGAAGAACAGGCAAGTTTACCTTTCTGAACAGTGAATGGAGCAGCTAAGATAAGTTATCTCTGAGAAAATATGGGATTTTTAAAAACCTAGGTATCAGCAAAAAGTGCTAATGGCAGATTGTAGATATTGGGCCTAGGTGGTGGTGTGCTGTTGCATCATGTTTTTTATGCAGCTTATCTTAACTTAAAATGATTATTGAACCTTTTTTCTTGCAGGAGTAATTAATACAACGCTTTTTTCTTTCTGAGGGACAATGTATGGTTAATATTTTGTTTCTTTAAAAGGGAGTTTTTATGCTGCAGATTTTGGAAATGGGGTGCTGCTCAGTAAAACGCAGCAGTGCATCTGTTTACAAATCTGATGCTTTATGGAAGATGTTTTTGAACTGTTAGCTTTCTTGTTTTGCATAGTTCAAATAAACTAATGTAACTTTTATCTGTGCCTTTTTGTTTTACATTGTATCAGCCACAGTTCTGTGTTGTGGAGTCCAGAAGATATAAAATCATGTGTGGTTCATGACAGTAGTACATGTTGTTCGTTCTTGGCTTTTTTTTTCCCCTTTTATTTTTTTAACTTTTGGTTTAATGCTACGTAATTATTTCAAGAAATTCGTTTTTGATCAATTCCCAAATCTGCCAGCCTGTTGTATCTTCTTAACTGGAAAAATGAGATGGGTGCTTGAACAGTTGGTAAGTAAGCAGCTTGCTACTCTCTGAACATTTTTAATAGTTTTCCAAACATTTTGTTTTTACTGGGTCAGTTAGTGCAGTAGATGAAGTGATGTTAGTGGTTAGTCATATGAAAGATCAGATTTGCTTAGCGTCCATTTTAAGGGACTTGTATATGTAAACTGCTCTATTTGAATGCACTGTTTTTCTGATAATTTGTCTCCAAATTTTGAAGCTTTTACTTCCTGTTTACCTCAGGTCAGTGAAAAATAATTCTACTTGCTGTTCGTTCATAGATCATTAATTACCACGTTTGCAGGGTAAAGCGCGTTTTCACTGTTCCCTGGGCTTTTCGGTGTGATGAAAGTGCTAGTGCTCAGCAATGAAGTGACCTTAAGAAGTAAAGTAAATAACACTTAATGAGCATATGTTTCTGATACTGTGCAAAGTGTAACCTCAGACAAACTTGCTTGGTTTACAGCTAATTTAGAAACATTTTGTGCTCTTTATAAAGATTTTAATTGTAGCGCTTGTTTGAACAAGCTATTTTTCAGTGATCACCAGGGCTGTTATAAAAGCAGAGGAAGGATGCTCTTTTGTGCTTTTTATGTAATTTTTGCACTTGTTTTAACAGTCCATACACATTCATTATTTTAGGAAAGAACTGAAAGCTAGTCTGGCTTTGCAAATGACTATGCTGAGGCACAGTGCATGCAAACTTTCATAGTGCTTTGCCATGTATTTGGTAACATTCTTTAACATAGCAATTTACCTCTGGTTACTTGTTTACCAGTGTGAGTATTTTACTTTGAGTATCTGGCTTTGGTTAAAAGCTTCCCCCTGTTCNNNCTAGTTCAATTTGAAACCTGAAATACTGCTGAGGTACCACTGAATTTTATGTGATAGCATTTTTGTATGCAATTTTTATGCATTTTTCAGCATACACAAAAGTGCTGACACAGCTAAGGAGTTATTCTGGTTTTTGTTCTTCAGTTGCTAAAAAACAGAAATTACATTTGGGCACAATTTTCCTAATAGTAGTTTATACATGTTAGGAATTTACTTTCAGTCTTTAAGAGTGAACAACATAATATTTGTTTAATATGAGGAAGCAGGGGTAAGTGATCTGCAGTCAGAAAGCTTGTATTAAAATGGCTCCCACAGGTTTTGTTAAACCAGGATCTGTTTCAAATCTGCACCTCCAGACACGCTGCTGACAGTGAAGTGCATTTGTGTGAGCTGCCCTCGTGCATGTAATGAAACGGAGCATCGTGAGTCTGTTAAAGTTCACTATTTTCAATCACTCGAGTGTAATTCTTTTATAGTTCACAAAAAACAAATGTCTGCATTGCAGCAAGATGTCTGAGGCAAGGTAGAGACAGCAGCGTTGTGCCTCGGCTCAGCCCAATGGCGCTGCTCTGCCAGCGCTGGAGCCAATTGCTGCAGCAGGCAGGTTAAAGATTGACAATTGCAGTGGCAAGGCTGAGAAAGGCCTTCTGGAAATTTCTGCCATCTTTGTTCCGTCTAAGTAAACAGCCAAGCTGAAGAATTTCATGTATATATTTTTTTTGGTGCTTTGTCAAGGGAAAGCATGTATGCTTTCTCCCCAAGATTTTACTGGCCTGGATCTTGTTACTAGCACAATTAGACAGGACATGTATGAAGCAATGCAGCTGAGGTTTATTCAGCTTGGAGCAAATGGCCATTATTCTGATTATAACTAGCAGTTAATCGTATAATTGCACTGTAAGTTTTCTGGCTACCAGAGAGTAATTTAAATTGCCCAGGATGAATATGATTAGCCATTATTATTTAGTGCCAGCATCCAGTTACTTTTGTAATTAACTGGACAAAGAATGGAGTGGGGGGGAAAACAAAGGAGTCATCTGGGTTATAAATCATGGTGAAAAGAGTAGCTTTTTAAAAGCTGCATGCCTTTTTCATTCTTTGCAGGCAAACTGTTTTACTTGGAAGTTAAATAGTGCTAGGGAAAAGCTGAGTAATTTCTTTAAACAAATGACACTACTTAACACATTGGGAATGAAAAAAATGCAGAGTATAAACCACTCCAAACGTAACAGTCACCCCCCCTCACAGTAGGTAGGAGTATTGAAATGTAGCAGAAAACCTACGTTGCTACTCAGGGAGCATGTAATAAAAGGAGCTTCATGCTCGAAAAGCAGAAATAGATAGATTACATTACAAATTTAGCCCTTCATATCAGTGTCCACAAACTTCAACTGGCTCGTCTTCCTGAGCTGTCTTCCATTTTGTGATAACACTTTTGCTTGAGGTTTTTGTTGTTGTTTTGTTTCTGGTTTTGTTGTTTTGTTTCTCCCGTTTTGCTTTGTTTTCCAGTGTATTGTATTGTATCACTTTCCAGCTACTGGCCCTGTGGATCCAGTAGCTGAAAAGTGATAGCTGGTGGTCAGTTTTCCATAGTGCTGGTACTACTCCAGCATAATTGGTTAAAGGGAGGTAAATCTCAGTAAAAGC
Organism: Picathartes gymnocephalus; assembly: GCA_013390045.1. Classification (NCBI taxonomy): domain Eukaryota; kingdom Metazoa; phylum Chordata; class Aves; order Passeriformes; family Picathartidae; genus Picathartes; species Picathartes gymnocephalus. Next base: position 39,487 of record WEKY01010203.1, read on the forward strand.
TCTCTTCTCCTCTGTCTGGAATTCAGGGTATTAATTTGAGTTTCCTAAATATCTTGAAAGTTGAACAAAACCTTTGCCCATGTAAAATGGACTAGACAACAATTTTCACATTTTGTTATTTGTGGATCCTCAGTATTTTTCCCATGGGCACATGAATCCCATTAGAGTGCCTTTAAGCCTATTAGACCAGGTTTGATTTACTTGGTTATTGTCTGCAAACCCCTTTGTGGTAGTACACTGGCTTTGAGGGGGCTGCAGAGTGGAAACCATCACAGTAGGCCATCAAGCTTGGCCCTTTAAATTGTATTTAGAATGTATTTTAAATGCATTTGTTAATAAACATGTTTTGTATTCATGGATTAAAGACTAATTTAGCCATAGCTACATAGGAAGTGAGTTTCATGTATTTGGTAGTTGTCTGTCATTCTTATGTTAACCCTTTATTGCCTGTTCTCAGAGCATTTGTGTTTCACACGGGGAGCTTAAAACCATGCTGTAACAGGATGTTAACATTCTTAATTCAGCTGATATAAACCTTTACTTTCCAGCATGATTGTTCTCCAATTATATTTTTAGCATCTGAAGTCTGTAGCTATTTGGTTGCCTTGCTTGGGCCTCAGCTGTGTAGTTTATAGACTTATAAAGATGACTGTGTGATTTCCCCTCCCTCCCCTGATTTTTCTCTTTTGTGCAGCTATTTTGAATGGACACTGAATAAGAGTAACGTTTTAAAAAGAACCAAAATGTTCCTTAAATGAAAAACAGAGTCACTTTGCTTGTTATCACAGGTAACCAGCTTAAATATTGCTGTACATAGATATCTGAACAAGCCTTTTGTGTATGTTAATTACTTAATACAAAATGTTATTTACTTAATACACATGAAGCATTTTGCAGGGAATTCTGCAAAAGGAAATGTAAAATATGAGGTGCTCACACTGGAGGGGGAAGCTAAAATTGAGTGATTTCCTTAGTAACCTGTGACTTCACAAATCTCCCTATCTTGTGCCTTTTTAGTTAAACGTTCAGATGTCAGGTGTCCTTTGGTCTTTCTTTACCATGTCTGATATTTAGGTGCTGGCTTTGAATCTTGCCCTGCTGTGTAAACAGGAGCTGCTGGTATTGAGCAAAGTGCTACCATTTTAGCTCCAGAGCAGGAGTGAGGCAGTGCAGTGCTGGCAGACGCCATTTTAAGAGCCCTGCATAAATAGCATAGCTACCGATGAGTAAGAGACTGTTATAGGTGAGTGCTCATACAAAGCTGCTATTTATTCAGCAATGGCATGCAAATAGTGGTTTTTGTTTTTAAATTTTTATTGAATGCAGTTTTTTGAAATCATTATTTAGAATTGCTGCTCACAAATGTGATGCATGAGAAGCAGGAATTATCTTAAAGATGAAATTCAGTTTTAGTGCTTATATTCTTTAATCAGTTTTTTTTTGTTTTGTTTTCTGTTAGTTAAAAGGAAAAATGAATTCCAGAAATATGTAGTTCTTGATCTGAAATTCATGTGTTATTCCCTGATGGAGATCTAGATTGTGTATGTGGGCATTAGCTGTTTCGAGTGGTTTTCCATATCTGTCAGTTTTTCTTGGTTAAATGTCAAGGTGCAGTAGTTCATCTGCAACTTTTAATTGCTCTTTGTAGTTTCTACGGGTTAGAGCAGCTTTAAATATTCTTGTATATTTACATTTTCTCAGGTAAGTACTGCTGTTAGTAAAGGAATGATTTTCCTAAACAGAAAAGCCAGTATATAATTCAGGGATGTGCTATTTGAAAACCTGAATTTTATATTAAAAAAAACCCCCACCTTCTCTTCAGTTTGGTAGAGAACATATTTAAAAATTAGGCAGCTAAATTATTTTTCCATTTTTACCTAAGTATCAATAAATCTTGTATGTTTGCAATCCTTATTTTTTTTTTCTTTCTGTGCTCAACTCTCCCCAAAGGAATAACCTCCACCCCTTCTACCCTCATTCAGACCCGCTAAACTAGTTTGTATTAAACAAATTAGCTTAACATTTTAGAAAACAAACTTTTGTTGTTGTTGTTGTTGCAAGTTTTGTCAATATGAGTAGGGAACTTTTAAATGATTAATTAGTGTTCTGGTCATTTGACAGGAAAACTGGCAAAGCTTAAATTTCAGTTGTGTTCTTAAAATGTGTTTCTCTGTGTTCATTCATCTTAATGAGGAATTAAGAGTAGCTTTCAGAATTACATAAGCTATTTGTTGTATTCATTTAGGTACTTAATTGAGTATATTCCAGTATCATTTCTGATCTGCAGCCTCAGAGCATCCCATTCATACATGCATGACAGTAATACATGCTGGCTGAAATAGCTGCTCTGAGCCCTGCAAAAATGAATTCTCAAAATAAAACTCTCTAGAATAGTGTACTTGACCACACAGTTATTGTTTCCATGGAGCTAGATACTTGTTTTTAATTATTTTGCTGCTGGTCTTAATTTTCCTTTTATTTTGCTGTGGGTAGTAGTAAGGTAACTGATTAAGAACTTGTTTTTCTTGAATAATCTAATTGGCAATCTTTTGCTAATATCTGCATTTGGAAGTTTGTGGTTTATAAAGCATTTTCAGAATTTTCCTTATATTGATGGAGGGTACAAAGGTGAAAAGATGTCAGCTTTAGAAAAGTTACTGTGAATTGCTGGTATGTATTTATAAACTTGTATCTCGAAGATGACCACTACAGTCATCACTGCCAACATTTAAACAATGTCATGTTGTGGAAGTCATTATACATTATGGCAAATAAAGCACTGGGAGATGCTTTTGAAGAGCTGTGAATGTTCAGTATCTTTTATATCTATGTCTAATGCACTTTTATTTGACTGTTCCCCACCAACATTGGGATTTTTTTTTTTCAGAACAGTCTCTGTGGTTTTCTTATATGTTTGTGCCCGTGAAAGATTAATTAATTGCAGAGAATATGGAGATGCCTCTGTTCCTCTGAGTCTCAGGTTTCATAGTATAGTAGGTAATTGCTGGATTTTGTGTGAGTGATGCACAGTGTGCACATGTGTGTATAGGGAATGTGCTCCTCCATTGCTGAGGGAAGTGGAGAACCTTGGTATCAAGTGGAGAATGCATTTTTGACTGCTCATTTATATTTAAAACCTTTGGGAAGGCTTTTTTCAGGCATCCTTTACATTATGCTTGCATGTCTGCCCATGGCAGTGGTTTGGAACTGGGTCATCTTTAACCTTCTGTCCAAGGCAAGCCATTCTATCATTCCATGAATCTTCATATCAAGATTTTGCAAGATACTTTGTTCACCTTACAAGTGTTTCTGGAGAATCTTGTTTATAGAACTATTCCAAGAGCACTTAAAAGGGTGATGGAGGAATCTGACTCAGTTTCCTAAATTAAACTATTAATTTAGGAAGTAATTAATACCAGTGGGACAGATTCTGAGCTGGAAACTCCCCCTATGCTGAACTAATAGGTAGGAGTCCTGCTGTGTAACCCCTGCATTGCTGGGTTTGAACCCAGGGGCACGGAACATCCTCAGTCAGCCTGTGACATCTCCTGGTGCTTTGGATGGGGAGGTGGGAGCAGTTCTGCTGTGGTGTTGCCGTAGTGATCCATCACTCCCATTTCTCAGCCAGGATTCGTGCACAACTCCCTGGATTGTAATACTGATTTGTACCAACTACTGTATCTTTCATGTTGTACCTTGTTCCCCTGAGATTGCAGTTTGAACAAAATGACCTGATGGATTTGGATGAGTCTGGAATACTATGATTGCTTTAATGTAACTTAAAGGTGAGCTTCTGCTAAAAGGGTGGTGCCCTTTGCTCCCTGTTTCTCGCATTTTCTGCATGTCCAACTGCACAGTGAGTTACATTCCAGAACTGATGTGGATAAAATGGACATGATTTCTGGAACAAGAAGTTAAGGATTGAGGAAACCATTCCTTTTAGTAGCAGCATGTGTAAAATGAGTGTAAGTGTTCAACCTGAGTCTTGTAAAGCCTTGTATGTCCTAGTCTGTGTCTGGAACTGGATCTGTATTTTAGAAGCAGGTAATGTGCTCTGCCAGATTACTTCAGTCTTACAGAATTACTGGGTATGAATACATATTTACCTGTATGCATTATTGATTATATATACATGATGTTTTAAAAATACGGGGTTTGTTACAGTTTGGTGTTACTGAAATAGGATTTTTTTAAAGAGGGAGGGGAAGAAGAAAACCCCGATGCAGCATTGGAAGAGAACAATGAACCCATCCCATGAGCCCATCCCTTCTCTTTGCTTAGGAGAGGAACAGGCAAAAGGCAAGTGGTGCATGAAATGTTTTGGTGTCTGCAGGCCACTGCCAAAGCCTCTTTGCTGAGGCCCCTGGGAAAGGGTGTAACAAATGTGCAGGATAATTGATCTGCCCATGCATAGTAAATGTGTGAGCATTGTAGTAGGGTTGGCTGTGTTGTGCATTTAATCTGCCCATGCAAAAAAAAATCTGAGAAGCATTGTGTTACAGTCAACTGTGCTACACATTTACCATAATTCTGGTCACATGGGTGCCTTGCCTTGCTCCTGAAATGATCAGAATAGTCCATGAACTGGGAGGTAGATGCTGGTAGAATAGAACTTCCCTTCAGTGTTTGGTGACTTTAAAGGGCTTACTTTGTAAATTATTGCTGTATGCAAAAGGCAAATAGTAATGATTTCTGGCATTCGTGGAACTTCTCAGCGTTGGGTTTTCCATACATTGAGCTTGGTTAATTTGTATGTAAAATTTCTGCTGACATAACTATACTGTTCAGAACTGTGAAAGTAATTGCAACCCAGTAGCTTATAGTTGATTAAAAATAGTTTTGTCAAATAACAAACTAAAAAATTCTTTTGCTGTTAAGTTTTACTGTGTTTAGGAATCTCTTTTAACTTATACCCGTAACAAAACTCCTGCTAATATAAACTGTTTGTCAGGCTGAAGAGTTTCTCTGGTGTAAATGTAACCAAGTCCTCACTGTTGTTTCCGAGCTCTGATGAGACGTCTCAGGCAGACTTATACACAGTGGCTAAAGCGAAGGTCTCCAGCTGCCCTGCTCTTGGCCCTGTCCCTGGAGCTGGGGTGGCTGAATGGAACCTCAGCCCACTTCAGAGCAGCAGAAATTCATAATCTGCCATATCAGTGCAAACTGGTATCAGCAACAACTTCCCTTAACAGACTGAGTGGTGAATTGTCCCTGTAGAAGAGAGGGTCTGCATCCCTCATGGCTGTTGTGCTTTGGTGGGATCAGTGGACACTGCAATACCTGCCTGGGGCTCTAGAACCCCATTTGTCCATCATTTTGAATTTGAGTTTTCTTCAACATTGTGTGTTTTCTTTTACCTTTCATCTAGGATAGTCACATCTCCAAAACTGCTCTGTAACTCTGTGTTCATTCTTGTTCATTTTTCCTGTCCCTTTCACCTTTCCCCAAAGTGACTTAACTAGCCAAATTGTTTGAGTTGTTTTCTTGAATGGCATCACTATAAGAAAGGAGAATGTCGGAAAGTCAGATGTAGTTTGTAATAATTTAATTCTGCCTGGAGCAAATGAGAACTGACTGTGTAAGATTGAATGGTAACAGCTCTATACTGTTTACTCTTTATGGTTAATAATTGGTGGAATTGTATTGCCAATAAATTATAAATATTCAGTTTTCTGTTATACAGTCTAATTCCAAAATCCTTAAAATTATTTATTTAATGGTTTTTAAAATTACATTTTACCTTCTAATTTTGCAAGTTGTTCTGTGTTGCTAAGTCTGTTACTTCAGCTAATCTGTTCATGAATGCTGATGAGCATTTAATTGTTGGCAGGCATCTGTCCACATGGTTTATCTGAGATTAGAAGCTGCAAGGAACAGAATTCCTGTTTGTCTGTCACATACATACAGTTCATACATACATTGCCATAATCTTCAGTACATGGTACAAAAATGTAACTTTTGTGCCTGGTGACTTGCAGCATATGTGTGTACCTGGATTGTTTCTCGCTGTGTTTTGATCAATGGATGCTCTGGCACGTTTCATTCCATCAGAAATTTTAATGTAGGTGTGCTTGACAGTGTTGGGTTGAACTCGATGGATAGAAGTTAGTCATGGGAATAATACAGTCCATAAAAGTATTCTAATTCACCTTTTTGAATCCTGCAGCTTGGCTGAAGAGGAAATAAAGGCAGAGCAGGAGGTGGTGGAGGGGATGGACATCTCCACTCGATCCAAAGGTGAGTAAGGTTCTACAACACAATTATTTGTAAACCGGCATAGTGAAGTTTTGTCATCTACCATGAAGCTTCTCTTGAGCGAAGACGCAAGATTCACTGTATTTTTTACAATGACTACTGCATGTTAGGAAGTACTTTAATTTTTACTTGATTTTCATTATATATCAAATCTACACACACAAATATTTCAGTGTTATTTCAGGCTCATTAATAACTAAGGTTAAATTACAAAAAAACATCAACCTCTTGTATCAGTTATCATGGCTTCCTTTAAAGTAGTACTTCTAGATTGACAAGACACGAGAAAGTAGTAGTAGCAGTAGCAGCAAAACTATTAAGGTAGTATTTCCTACAGTAATGAATTCTTTCTTTTCTAAGAATAAAGAATCACAGCAGCATTTGTTTCCACAGAAATTAGTCCCCTGAGCAGTATGTATCTCATGGGCATTCATGCCTGTCCATCTCCTTTGTACTTGCAACTGACTTTGCAGCTGAGTTTACTTGTAAGCAGTTTCTCTAAAGCAGCAGCAATAGTTACTGCCATCCTTTTAAAGTTCTGGCACGTTCACAGTTACTCTTCACATTCCTACAGCAGGGCTCACAAGTCTGGTTAACTCTGAATGTGCAGGTGGGATTGTCTTGAAGGCATGGCACAGATCATCTGCATGTTTTTTAGTGAGGAAACTTGGCTGGATAACATAGTTATAAAATTGGATTCAGATCTTATTAGTACAAAAGACAGTAAATTTCTTGTTTCAGTTCTCATGATATGGTTAGATGGGGTAGTACATGTGATCTGACACCTCAGAAGAGATGTACTTGCTCCTTTTGTCCCTACTCACTGTCTTTTTCTCCCTTCTCTCTTTCTGATCTTGTATGTCAGTCTCCACCACTGGACTGCTTTCAATATTTACTTCTTTCTGTATTTCAGTTTTTTAAGCAAACAGAAAGTAAATGTTTTTGTTGCTTTAATGATTGCTACTGACTGGGGTAAGCTCCCAGCTCTGCACTCCACCACTTACTTCCTTTGTGGCTCCTGTCACATCCCAGCCACTTGAACTTTCTAACCAACTTAAAAATGGAAGCATTTTTCTGCTGTTGTAGTGACCAGTTTGTTTGTGAAAGAGTTTGATAACATAAGAACTTGGTATAAGAGACAATAGGGGTTGTTAGATACATTTAGCTGCCCATGAAATTTCATCTTTATTTCTCCTTAGAAGCACTGGCTTGCTTACTAGTACTAAGAGATTTGCATGCCTCAACTGACTAAACTATTACTTATGTCAATCTGACGTAACTAATGTCTAAAAGACTCTTAAAAATCTGATATCTACTTATGTAGATGTTTACATTTTAGTTCTTTAATCAGCCACAAACACGTGTATAGGTCACAGAAAAAGTTTCCATTTCCTCATGGTAGTTCTACAGCTGCCATGACCTCAAGATAGGCTGTTTGAAATGAATTAAGCCCACAGGTAACTTCCTGCTTTTTATTTGGTAGGGTTAAGATGCAGTTTCTTAGGACAGTGAGCTGATTTAATATCAGGGTTATTGAAAAGGTCAGTCTGTCATGTCCCCGCCTTCTCACACAGCTTCCCTTGCATTGTGGGCTCTTAACAATTAGAACTGCTCAGTTCAGAGGGATTTAACCTGGCAGAAAGAGACTCAGGTTTTCATACTGTTCACTGTTGTTTCAACTCCCTGAACCAGCTGATGCCAAAGCCAGTCTCACCACGGTGCTGGTTTAGGTTGACCCAAGCTGTCATTGTGTGGAAGTCACTGGTCTGTGCATAGAAGGACTCCTGGTGCTTTAAATACCAATGGGAGTGATGTAAATGGCATTTCTGTATCACCATAGTAGAGATAAAACTTAGCAGGGGTTGAATCACGTTAATAATAAGGGAATTGGTATTTATTTAACTACATACCAATTTGCTTTGCTTGGTTTGTTAAATTTAACATGTATGTTGATAAAACCCCTGCCAGCACCACTCTTAAGGGCAAGAATAACAACCACCCCAAGACCTTACAGACTTATATTTTTTTTCAGTGAAGAATGTGAGATATAAAAAACTCTTTAGACTTACCTGTAAACCATTTCTCTTTGTTGTATACCCAACCTAATCTGTAAATAAGTGGTAGAACTTTATAACAGTTGAATATATAGTTTTTCACAGAAAATAAAAGGATCATAAATGTCATCTCCAGAGCTGGCCACATTACAGGACTGGTGTAATGAATCTTTCTCGACTCCTGTTATTTGGATTGAAACAAGCTTCTCGGATAGTTCAGTATTTCTGCAGCAGAGAAGTCACAAACCAGTATTTCAAAACTGTTATTCTGCTCTGTGCAAGGCACAAGAAGTGCAGGAAATTCTCAGCTGGTGAGATGGTGGCAGCAATGTCTCCACTTGTAGCCATTAGGTTGTGCAGAGTTTTGCTTTGTGTGTTTTGCAGAGGATATACATGAGGAAGTTGACCCCATCTAGGCAAACCTGGAGGGGAGCACACAGCTCTTTGTGCTTTGGGTTTTTGGTGGAGAAGCCTGTGCAGGAGATCAATCTATGGCACTGTATCACTTCAGACTTGACCTAGAGCAGCAGAAGTGCTGCAAGTCTGTAACCTGCTTGCCCAGCTATGGTTTGCACAGCTCATGTGAGGCTGTGTCTAAACAAAGTTGTAGGGAAATAAATTTAATTGCTTTAACACCAATTAGCCTGATGCAGACCTCTTCATGAACATTCTTGTTTTGGTATAAGCAGTTTAATTGCTATAATTCAATTCCAGTTCAGTTTAAGCTAAACTAAACCATGCATTGTTTAATCTGTAACATGGGTCTTAACATAGCCTTTGAATTGGTCTAAGTAACGTGGTGGTTTCAAAGCAGCCTAAGCTGCTCAGTGCAGCAGTTTTATCCACTTCCTTCCATACCTAGGCTGGCAGGAAACTAACTGAACTGTAAAACATGAACAGTTTTCTACTAGCTCAGTATGCTGAAACAGCTTGGTGGACTGCCAGAACTGGTGTAAGAGAGAAGGCAGGAATACACCAGTTGGGTGCAGGAAGTGTGGAGCTTTGTTAGCAAGCATTTGGACAGGGCTAGGCTGGAATGAAACTAGAGCCTAAAACCGTCACTGACACTTCTTACTTTATGTTGTGATAGATAAATTAAGTCTGGGGTTAGGGCTGTGGAGTCCTACATGTTCAGCTGCATTTCTCTACCCTTCTGCTGTTGCACAGTCAGCTGTATCAAGCAGCTGATCTAGCAGTAAATGGATCATTTTTTGTAGTACCAGATTTTGCCTGGTTAATCAACTGATTAACCCTACTGCTACACACTAGTGTCTGTCACCAAAAAGTTGTGGGGACAGATACCTGGTGAAGTGGGAAAGGGGGAAAAGGAGTAGAGTTACTCTAGCAGTTATAATTTAGGTGTGTTTATAAGCCATGCATGTGCACCCTTGTTAAAGACAAGGTTTTAAAACATGCTGCTCTCTTGAAGGGAACAAGAAAGCTGAGAACTGGAAATGGGAAATGACAGCTGAAAGAGAATGCAA
>WEKY01010208.1:0-44579 GCA_013390045.1 Picathartes gymnocephalus
AATTTGCAGATGGCATCAAGCTGGGAGCATGTGTACATCTGTTGGAGGGTAGGAGGGCTCTGCAAAGAGACCTGAACAGGCTGGATGGATGGGCTGAGTCCGACAACATCAAGTTGAACAAGTCCAAGTGCTGAGTCCTGCACTTTGGCCACAATAACCCCCTGCAGCACTACAGTCTGAGGACAGAGTGGCTGGAGAGCACCCAGGCAGAAAGGGACCTGGGGGTACTGCTTGACAGCCGACTGAACATGAGCCAGCAGTGTGCCCAGGCGGCCAAGAAGGCCAAGGGCATCCTGGCCTGGATCAGGAACAGTGTGGCCAGCAGGACCAGGGAGGTCATTCTCCCCCTGTACTCAGCACTGGTGAGGCTGCACCTTGAGGATATTTTGGGCATATTTTTAGTGTTCCCTAAGGTCATTTTGGGCTGTGCCCCACTGATCATACAAGAAATTACACATCCCATTCTAAGAATATTTTTTTTCTTGAGTAGGTTGCCTAATTAAAAACTATAGTTTTTAGTCTGAATTCTGGTGCTTCAAACAAAGAATTGCATCGCTCAGCCTTGCAAAGGATGTATCTTCAAAGACTTTACATTCACTTGCATTACAGCTAAAAACCATTTCAGAAGATACAAGCATCAGCAAAAAAGTATTAATTTCTATGAGCTTGTCAGGAAAGGAGACAAAAATATCTCAGGCAACTGAAGCAGGATGGAACCTGATATGATTCTGAAGTTTCAGACAGAGAATAAAACTTAAGTCTTGAAAGAATGTACTAGTAGATGAGCACTCTTTTTTAGGAGGTTCCTTCACCTCTCCTTGGTAAGCTTTTCTAAACAAGATATGAAGCATTGAAGCTGTATAGTCCACCAAACTTAATAACCATCCAAAAAGTAAGGGCCTAAAATTAAAAAACCCACAGTTTAATCATCAAAAATGATAACTGAGGTACATTGATTAGAAAAAGGTCTTCTAAATTTACTCAGTTGTCATCTGTTAGAGTCTACAATATCTGCAGACATTTTCTAAGGAAAATGGGCTGTTCCGGTTTTGGCTGTGGTAGGGCTAATTTTCTAGCAGCTAAATGAGGCTGTACTTTTTGTTTGTGCTGAAAACAGTGTTGGTAATTCAGGGATGTTTTAATTACTTCTGTGCAGTTCTCACACCATCACGTCCTTTTCACCTCCTCACCTCACCACACCAGTGAGTAGGCTGGGAGTATGCAGGGAGATGAGAGGAGATGCAGCCAGGACAGCTGACCACAACTGACCACAAGTGTACATCATGCTCAGCACATAAAGCTGAGGGGAAGAAGAAGGAAGAGGGCGACATTCAGAGTGATGGCATTTGTACCAAGTCACAGTTACCTTTGATGGGGCCCCTCCTCTTATGGAGATGGCTTAACACCTGCCTGCCCATGGGTAAGACGTGACTGAATTCCTTGTTTTGGTTTGATTGTGTATGCATGGCTTTTGCTGCCCTTATTAAACTGTCTTTATCTCTATGTATGAATTTGCTCACTTCTACCTTTCTGATTCTCTTCCCCATCTGAGACGTGTGAGCAAGTGGTGTAGGACATAGTTGTTGGCTGTGCTTAAAACATGACATTGTCTTTAGATGAAACCAAGATACTTGTTTTCATAGGAGATTTTTTTTCCCTGACAGATTTTCCATTGAATTAATTTTCATACATGGAATTACTATTACTATGGATAACTAATACACTCTAAACCACACTAAGGTTATCTGAAGAACATACAAGAAACACATTTAAAGTAATAGAGAACTCACTCCCCGCTACTTGACAGCTTACACAGGCGTAAGACTATGTATGTAAACCTAAGCCAAGCAAGTGTAAAGTATACATGAAGCGCTGTCAACACCTTCAGCTTACACTGAACCATTCTTCATCTCTTTTTTAATCACATGGCACAAGGTGCTATGGAAATCTGAACCCAGATTTTTTATATTTCTGTGAGAACTTAGGAGATAATGATGGAACTTAAAGAGATGTTTTTAAGGTTTATGTATTTTGTGTCATTAGCCAATACTTCCTTCAAGCTTGCTGTTTCATCTTTTTCACACCATATCACTATCAAAAGCAAGGACATCTATGATCAGTGACTTGCATAAGACTGGAATCAAAAAAGACCATCAAAGCAAAGCAGTGTCTGAAAACCAAGCTGCCAAATGGCAGGTGACTTTCTTTACAAAGAGACAATATAGGTATATGGTTCAATCTTGGGCATGGATACACTTTATGTAGCAGTGTGCCATGAGGAACAAGTGGCAGCTGAGATCTGGATTTGCACAAATACTCCTGGGATATCTGCAACCAACATAGATGTTAACCAAAGTAGCTGCAAAAACTCCCTTACAGATCAATTGTCAGAACAAACATCCTCTCCCTTTCATATCTTTGTCCAATAAGGCTCATGAATAAAATCCTTCTGTAGAAATCTTATTGGGACTTCTGCTGCTAAACAGGTTAGTTCACAGCTAGCCATTGGGCTGGCACATCATATAAAACCTGAGAAAGGATGAGTGTAATCATGGTGACAGGCAAAAGTCCTTGAGTATATAGCCTGGTATTTCCACCACCACAGTTCTTGTTCGGATAATTTCTGTTTTCTTCTGTACTCCTCAAAATAGTCAGTTCTCATTTTCAAGAAAACTGATCACTGTCATCCCATTAGAGCCTTCCTCTTATCCACCCCACAAGGAGCAGAGAGGAAAAATCACGTGGTCTTTTAGGTGCTTACAGAGAGAATATTCAAATTAAATGAGAGGTAAGTACTTGTTTTAGCCAGAGAGAGTCTGGGAGAAAAGAAATATGTTTTCTCCACACCCTCCAAACTGATACTAGAAAAACAGAGCAGAGTTTTTCTGTGATAGGAATAAGCCTTCATTGTTGCCTGGTGGAGTTATACGTAGGAGAAATTCTAGTGCCTTCTATGAAATACAGGGAAGATCAATGTTAGACCAAAGTTTGAAAACTACCTTAATGTAAACCACCCAGAGTGGACAGAAAAGCTTTCCACAATTATGTAGCCCTGCAGCACCAAAGTAAACTTTATTGAAAAATAAAATAGTCTCTTCCATTCACTTTTATATTAGAGGTCTTGTCCATTTCAAGGCACTTATTGCCATAAATGCTATAATAGCAATGAAAATATCAATGCAGAACAGAGTTTTCCAATGTGATTTCATACCAGGATAAACCTCTCTGGTTTGTTGAACTCTCCCTGCTAAGAGAAAAAAGTTGTTTAAATTTGGAGTGGACATAAATTGTTTAGCTAGGTAAATCCTGCAGTGTTGAATGTTATCAAGTCTGCATCATATTACAGTGAGGAATTCCTGTGCCTTTGCTAAGAGGTTATGTTCTCTATAAAACTGTTTTTAGGTTGACTTTTCTACTGAAGTAGAAGATGCCTAATAGGTTTCTTCTCCCCCTAAATTTAATAACAAGACTTTGGTTTGCCCTGATATTAGTGGGAGAGTGCGTCAGAAGAGCTTTATTTATTAGATTTACTTTATTCCCTTTTGAAAAATAATAATTAGGAAACAGAAGCCAGGGACTTGACAATCTTACTGGTCCACAAACATGTTATTCAGCAAAATTGATAAAACAAGAGGGTTTCCATTGATACATCTTCAAATGGACTGACATTTTGCAGCAACAACCTTTCTAAAGTTCAGGCACTGCATTAAAAAGAGGATTATAAAGGGCATCATTAGAATTGGGGAGGAAAACTGTTATTCAGCATTTAAATTACTGAGCTACATGAGTGGTAGTTAGAAAAAATAAACACAAATTAGTACTATTGAAAGTTTCTAAGTATCTATTCAGCAGCCTTGAAAACTGATTTGTATTTGTATATCATTATAAAATTGGAAACATTCAAATAACTTCACCAATCTTTCTCTACTTGCTAAAATTACACTTCCAAAGAATTTTCTCATTGCAAAATTGTGGACCTTGAATGTTCTCCTAATTAGTGTGATTACAGACTCATTAGCATATTTTGGCACTTTTTTCCTTGCTCTGTGTTTGTGTAATTTATCAAAAGCATTCTCACAATTTACAGTCCAAATTCATAAACAGCAAGGCACCTTCCACAAAATTTTTATTTTTAATTATCCTATAGAGACTGTGAGTACTGAATACTGTATTTACTCCAAAAAATCACTTAGGTCATTCCATTATTTAATATGGTAGCTTTACAGTATACATAAAATCATAGTCATGTGGTCATCACTATAAGAAAGGAAAGCCCATGTGTTATAGATATGGTGAGTTCTATAGATGCTATTGAACATAGATAGGACTTTTGTCTAAATATAAGAAGTTTATTATGTTTATCTTCCTATATCTATTGCAAATAATGTTTTAAACAAAGTTGTATTTTTGTGTCTCTCTTAAGTGTTAACTGAAAGAAAATTTGGAGATATTGTCAAGACTAAATTGTGGTTTTCATTGACTGTAGTCTCAAAGACAGGAGGTAGAGAACAAAACATTCTTTTAAACACAGTTTTTATTTCCCTTGTCTCCTATGTTCTGCTTTAAATGAAGCAAAACAAAACCACAGTCCAAAAGCTTCAACAAACCAGGCTGCTCACCTTTGAGCCCAAGCTGCATTTATCATGGTAACAGAGATATTGCTGTATGGATTTCAGGAATATTCAGCTGTCACCTCTACTCACGTGAACTGATAAATCTATAATGGATGAAAGACAGCAATAGATTTATGAGTTTGTCAGAGTGAATGGAACCACTGAAAATGCACTTATTAAAAATCTGCAATTTTTCCCAAGGACTTGCTTGACTTAATATATATGAGAATAAGTTTGATTTCACTCAGAATTAATACAGTTTTAAAATAGAAATGAGTTTCACCTGCTGCCTCCAGGAGGTCTGCTGACATTTTTAGTGTACCGTCTAAGCCTAAAGGGGGAAAAAAAAAAAAAAAAAGATAGATTATCCATATTTGGCACAATTAATGTATTTGATGAGGTCAAAATCAATTACATTTAGAAAAATGCCAATTTGGTATAATGTGAAACAAACTATTAATTTTCATACATCAATATCCACTATCATTACTGTAGCTGAAGAAATCAGAGTAACATATCAATTAAGAGGTAAATTTCTTAGATACCTGTTCATTGCGACAAACTTCTTCATTCCCTCCCTTGTCACCTACCCACACTGCAGCTGAAAAGACAATCTCCATGTAATACAAGACTATTACACTAAACACATATACCCCAGATGACAATATAATAGACATACTCCTGTTTCCAAGAGAGAAATACATCTAGTTATGGAATTTCAGGCTTCCACCTGGACCACACTACTGGCTGATCCTGTAAAACTGCATGTAACATAAGATACTTAAAATAATTTTAGAACAGTAGCAAAAAAATGTTTTCTGTGGAAGAGAATAAATGCTTCATTTTTTATGCATAATGTCACACTTTTGCTGAAAGAAATAAAGAAAACTTATGCTTTTTTTCTTATTTTTATATAATTCATACCTTCCTCAATATTGCTGTAGCAACTTTTTCAGATTGAAAAAAAAAAACAACCCAAACAAAAAAAATAAAACAAATATATAAAAACAAGGGCAAATTTGAAGGGAAGGCTGATCTAAGTTATGAGATTAAAGTCTTGTGCATACTCTGGTACTCAAAACCAGAGCAAAAATATAATAATTTTTGAAACAAAATATACAACATATCTTTAAGTGATAGCTTCACGTTCCCATGGTATCGAAAGTCTATGTTTACATTGCACCAAAGATGATATTAAGTAAAGCAGTGGCATAAAGCAGAGTTGCTCTGCCATTTTTTTGGTGCACATTTTAAGTAGACCACAACCAGTTTAAAAATTAAGTTTGACTTCAACAGTCAGGGTATGTGTTCTGTACTTAATTATTTTCTTTATCATATGCTGTGCTGACATTTCAACTGTCTGACTTGTCACCTCCAGAGAGTGTGTAATTCTTCCCGAAGGATATCCAGGGACTAAAAAAGGAGACATAGAACCAAAAGAAGATGAACAGAATAATCACTCTTGCTCTTAAATCAGAACTTAACTTATACTGAAGAAATAACACAACGAAAGAAATGGGGGAGGCAAAAATAGTCCACAACAAGCCAGAAGGGTATAACATCAGTTCACACTGGCCTGGGGGATAAGATGCCGAGTTAATATGTCTGGGGCACCAAAATAAGCGCTGCAATGAAAAAACCACAGGATAGCACAGAATTACAAATGAAGGAGATTGCATCCACTTAAGATGAATATAGTGAAACAGGATCTTCATTCATTAGAACAAAACACTTTCAAACAAAGAAATTGGCTTGTATTTTGGCTTTATGTTGCCTGAGATTGCAGAATTTATAGTCCTGGAGGCTAAAATGTCATTCAAAGACTCAATGCAGGTACTTTAAAAACACGAGACTGAAATTTAGACTGCCCTAAATTTCAATGGCTTAAGCATTTCTCAAAGCTAATTGCTGTCTGAAAGAACCTTATTTATTTCAGTGTATCTTATGGTAGGCCTGTGCTTGGTGTATATAAAACTTTGATTTGCTGAATGACTGGGTGAGATAAATGCATGTTAAAAGTCAACTTCTCTTGGATGGCAACTGTCAGCCAGGAAGAAAAGCTCTTCCAGGCAGAGGGAGATTTTCTTGTATGCAATAAGCAATCCTCAAAGCTGAAAATGCCTCCACTGACAGATGTATCTTCTGTCTCTATAACCTAAAGACATCACAGAGATTTTCCCAGTAGACTGTTCTGAGCTTGAGAGGTATATTCAGCACATATAAGCATACATGGGACATATACAGGACAAAACATAGAATCAAAGATCTCAAAAGCATTATCCAAATTAACATGAAGATGAGAAACAGGATAGTAATCCAGTCCCTTCTGCATGCTGGAATCTGGTTTGTTTACAATGTGAGTTGAAGGCATATAGAGAGCAGAACTGTCATCTTCATTGTCATGAAAAACATTCAGATGTCAGAGTAGTCTCTCCTTTTATTAATTTTGGCATGGAGACTTTGTGATCAGAGGAAAAGTAAGATGTATTCTTTTTTTTTTCCTTTTATTTTGAAACTATTTATTTATTAAAAAAATTATTTTACTAGATATAATATTCAAATAAAATTTAAAGCAATTTTTTTTAGGTTATAGCTATTTAGTTTAAAGTTCTGGTCTCTAAACTGTGTTGTGCTTGATTTAGTAATACATACACTGTGAATATGCTATTGAAAATTGCCATGTGTCCCTTGACATTCACACTAAACTCTGAGAGGAGTTACCTATCTTCTGTGACATGATTGCTCAGTGCACAAACACAGGTCTGGAGGACACTTCCTAGGTCATAAGTTTAAGTCCTTTGACATCACAAGCAATCACAATCTATATTGCAGTATAATTATAACCTGTTAAAGAAGTTTTGTGATTCATTCACACTGCTTTTACTAAAAGATCACTTCAGAATATCATTCCCCTGAGGATTACAAAAGTCTCCATCTCAATGTATTCATAGCTTATTTATCCCTCCCACTGCATTAATAAATATCTGTTACATCCCTCCTTAGCTTTGTTTGGCTAGTCTAAACAAGCTGTGCTCCTTTACTTTCAAGTAGAGTCCTTTTGCCCTCAAGTGACACTGGATTCATTTTTCAGGTATGTAGTATTTAAAATTATGAATCCTCAGTACTTTGTAGAATGGTGAGATGGGCCATTTTGATTTTTATTTATAGTTCAAGATGTGTTACACATGGAGTGACAAATTACTCTAGGGGCTGTACACGTGATGGAGGGGAGCCCTGTCCCTGGGAGACTTGGCCTGACAGCTGATCATGGGAGAGAAATCTTCCACAATTGGGCTGGAAGCGACCCCCTCTTGCCGGTTAGGCAGATGCCTGGATGCCCGGGAAAAAATGCCTGGGAAATCGGGCTATGGAGAGCCTTAGCACAAAAAAGCAGTTAACTGCGACGTAACCAGGGCCATTTTTCTTTGTGTTTCATGGAGGGAGGGGGGTCTCGCCCAGAGGTTCAGCTTGGTCCCCTTCCCCCCCGTCACCTTTTCCTCCCTGTGGTCCTGCTTCCCTGTCCGCACCTATCCTGCCCTGCTTTGCCGCTTCCCCGAGGCAGGTCATCGCCGCGACCACCTGTTTCTCCGATGGAGCAGCCACAGCTGCAGCTGCTCCACCAGAGCACCCGTGGCCGCGGCAGCTGTTCTTCAGCGATGGGAGAGACACGCAGCCCGCTGCTGTTTGGAAATTGTGCCTAACCCGCCAGAGGAGCTACGCAGACTCATCGCAGCTCGCAGCACACACGCTCCATCTGAGTGCCCCGGGATTCTTGCAATAATGCTGTCCTTACCTTCTGTTTCTCCCTCCATCTCTGTTTTCCCCTCTTTGCTCCCATTTCTATCCCCCTTCAGTAGGAACACTTGATCTTCTTTTATCAGTAAACAGTTCTCAGGTATAATACTGCCACATTTACACTTTTTTTTGTCCAAGAAATCTATCAAAAAGAATCCTCCCACCCCCCATTTTACAGCAGGATGGGGAAAATGGCTTTAATACTCCTATGTCTTCACAAGAAATACTTTGTCTGAAACAGCTTAGGACTTTATTTGCCATTTTCTTATCAGCACTTCAATCATTCTGTATTTAATTAACGTAGCTGTGCTTTCTTCTCTGACATTTTTAACTGATGAACTTCCAGGTTCTGGAATAAATTTTTATTAGTCAAAAATAATGGAACTTTGCATTTTGTACTGCTTAATTTCATCTCCTTTTTGCCTCAGTTATTCACAGGCTGTTTGAGGTAATTTTATATCATTCTGTTCCTCCAAAAAATTCAAGCTCTTTCCTCCTTCATATAGATTCAGTAGGACACTTCCACTTGCTATTTGAAAATGTATATGAAACCTTCTTTATAAACACTAATAACTCTAGCCCAAACCCACTTCTTACTAGGTTTTTACCTACTCTACAATTCTTTTACAATTCTTCGTTACTTGCACTGCATTTATTAATGAATTTCCTAAGTAATGTCATAGTAAGCACTTTCCCGACTGACAGACGGGATTGATTTCATGGTTTTAATCTAAAAGACAGGTTATCACTACATTTCATAATCTACCTAGAAAAAACACAGAATGTGCATTTCCACAATTTTAATTTGTCTGTACTTAATTAGAAATTGTTCCCGTGTTTATGTTCAGTTCAAAGCAATGAGATTGTATTACCAGCAGAGCAATAAAAGAGTGCAAGCTTTTATGTACTTCCAATACAATTCAGAGACAAGTTTTTCCTTGTTTGTTTGAGGAGGATCCTAGGTTCCCTCTTTCTTTTTTACTTCTATCAAATTTCCTTTTCACATGCATCAGTCTCATTCTTACTCAATATTAGCTTTATCAATAACATGCTAGTTTTAATACGAATCGTAGAATTCAAGTCTGAATATCAGGTAGATGAGTATTTCCTTGTTACATAATTATTACCCTGCTGTTCTCTTGTGACAAATTTTATTTTCTAAGCATCTGCTTCTTGGCTTACAAGTTTCAGGAGACAGCATTAATAATGTAGGTACCATGCAAACACGTAGAAAATCAAAATACAACATTTTCACAGAAGTTTCAAGAAAATGTGTCTTTGTTTTCTTTGCTAATAAGATACATATTGTTTGAGAAGAAAAAAAATGACTCTACAATTAAAAAAACAACTGGTTTTTTTCCCTAAATCCCAGACTGGAATGCAATAGTTGGAGCATCTTTTCCTTTTTATATTTGGCTTTTTCAGATATATAGGTGTCCGAGAGAGGTCATACATCTGACTTGAGAAGGACTTTATGTATTTGGAAGGGAGAGGAATGACAGTCCTTGGTTTACAGTTTACAAAAATAGTAAATCAAACTTTATCAACAGACGTACTGCTCTATTTTCTCTTCATTAAAGAAAAAATAAAACCACAAAGAAATGTGGCTTAAAATTAAGACAAAATTACTTAGATAACAACAGTCAAAATTGTAAAAGAGTATCACATTTGATACATAATATTTTTTTCAGCTCCCTGTAGCACATGAAGTATATGTTTGCTTTCTCTGTTTGCTTTGTTTTGGCAGGGTATGTGAGAGACTTTTTCATTACTCCATTCATACATTGAAGAATAAATGTGACTCAGTCAAGTGATGGACAGTGCTGAGAGTCAAAATAAGCAAGGTGTCTCAAGTTATGAATGTTGTTTCAACATATATCCCTGAGCAAGATGGCCATTTTGCAGAGACAGCTGAGGCTTTAAGAATGACACCAGATCAACTCCCTTTCCTAGATTTCAAGCAACTTTTCTTCCCATTGTATATGCACTGCAATGCAAACTTGATTTTTTTTTTCCTCATCTTTTAAGTTCGAATCAGGAGATATGATGAATTAATCTTTAAAAAAATTAGAGGTATATGTATCTTCAAAAAGCAAGGTGTCTGACTGGATCTAATTAAATTGTTTTCATAATCCTATGCAAACCAGCTACACAATAATGTGTGGATTTGGCTGAAGATTAAATTAATCCCTGTTTACACATGCCACGTAATTCTATCTGCTTCCCCTGAGGAAGAGCATGGAGAATTTCAGAAGCATGAGCAAGCATGCTAATTTTGACAACAACGATGGAGATTTAGTTAATAAATGCTCTGTGTAACAGTTATAGTGAGAGAAAGGGCTTCAAGTACCATTCAGAAATCACCCCTTTCTCTCAGCCAGACAAGCAGTTCAGCCTGAGTATCTTCATTTCAGAGACTCTTCTGGGATCTGAATCAATCTACACAGCCATCTTTTTCCCTCCATAGGCACACAAAAGAATACAAGCCAAAGGCCTCTGTGAAATCCCTGCCAGTAATGCCAGGGAATTCTCTGACATCCCCTATTCTAGCAGCTGTGGTTGCTAACAGATGGGAAATCTGTGAGCACAGTGCTGAAACACTCATGTATGTTCCTTGCTCTTGTCATGTCAAATATCACAGAATCAGAGAAGGGCCTGGGTTGGAAGGGACCTTAAAGATAGTCTCATTCCAATCCCACTAGATCAAGATGCTCGGAGTTCCATCCAGCCTGGCCTGGAACAAACCCACAGATACCACAGCATTTCTGGGAAACTGTTTATGGGCCTCATCACTCTCACAGTAAAGAATTTCTTCCTAAAATCAAATCTAAATTTACTCTCTCAGTTTGAAGCCATTTCTCCTTGTTCTGTCACTACATGCACCTGTCTCTCCATCTTTATGAGAGACACCCTTCGGATTCTGGAAGGCCACAATTACATCCCCCAGCAGA
This sequence comes from Picathartes gymnocephalus, assembly GCA_013390045.1. Classification (NCBI taxonomy): domain Eukaryota; kingdom Metazoa; phylum Chordata; class Aves; order Passeriformes; family Picathartidae; genus Picathartes; species Picathartes gymnocephalus. The sequence continues at coordinate 11,360 of WEKY01010208.1, forward strand.
CTTCCATGTTCCAGGTTGAACAGTCTCTGAGCCTTTCCCCATAGGAGAGGAGCTCCATCCCTCTGATCACCTTGGTGCCTCCTCTGCCCTCTCTCCAGCAGCCCCACATCCTTCCTGTGCTGGGAGCCCAGAGCTGGAGGCAGCTCTGCAGGTGGGCTCTCCCCAGAGCGGGGCAGAGGGGCAGAATCCCCTCCCTGCCCTGCTGCCCACAGGGCTCTGGATGCAGCCCAGGACACACTTGGCTTTCTGGGCTGCCCGTGCCCATGGCTGGCTCATGTCTATGCCCTGACCCAGGACCAGCACCAGCACTTGGCCTTGTTTAACCTTGTGGGATTCCCATGGGCCACTGCTCGAGCTTGTCCAGGGCCCTCTGGGTGGCATCCTGTCCCTCAGGAGTGCCAACTGCACCACTCAACTCGGTGCCATCTGAGGGTGCACTCAACCCTTTCATTTGTGTTATTGATGAAGATACTAAATAGCGCTGGTCCCAGTACAGATCCCTGAGGCATACCACTTGTCACTGATATACATTAAGATTCTGAGCCACCACCCTCTGGATATGATGTAGGATTTAAGAGAAATTATGACAACTGATTTTATTCCTACCTCCTTCGTTTATTCCCCTGGATGCCTGATATTTAACATCTCAAATCTGTGCCTCTGTAAAAACAATACTCAGAATTTTGTAGTAAAATAATCAAACAACAGTCTAATTCTGTCTCAAAATTTTACTAGCCAGGGAACATAGATGTAGTCTGTAAAAGTAAAATAAACCCAAAGACATGAAGCAATGGAAATCCTTAAATAAACATAAACCTTAATTCTGTTTAAGGACATGTCATGAAGTAATGACCCAATTCTCATTAATTCATAATGGTATTTGTGTTCTTAGACTAAATTAAACTGGACTTTAATATGAAATTAGTATTTTCTCTCTATGAGGGTAACAATCAAAGGATTTAGCCTGTGTGTGACCTATTTCAAAGCTGTCTTTTAGAGTCTATAAACAGACTAAGTCAATGTTGGTGAGATGCCCCGATCTGTGGTTTGCTAGTATGCAGAAGTTGGCAGGGAAGAGATTAATATTTCCCAGATGTACAGCTTCAGTTGCAAGGGAACATGGACAAAAAGAATTATTCCATTCTCAACCATGGTGAATGAGCTGTCTCTTGTCCAGAGTAGAAAGAGGAAAAACAGAATCGAGCGTGTTAAAGGTTAGTCCCTCTTTGAAAGAGGGAACCTCCTATGAAGAAGAGTCAGAATATAACAGTGTTTTATAATTGTCCTGCTTAATTTAAAGTCAAAGTGGAGGTACCTTCTTGATCAGCTCATGATTTAGACTACAAAAAGTCTGTGAGACTTTTGTGCAGGCTGTGAAAAGTTTGCCGGTAAATTCCTGTTTATAGTATACAGTGTAACATAGAACTTTACATGAATGACTAAATTAAAGTGATAGGAAAATAAAATCTGCTGAGGCAGAAACAATGTGCTAACCTCATACAAATATAAAATTTCAGCCTAGCATTCTAAAACCACACAATACATTTTTTCAAGATGATTGGTAATGTTTCAGAATTCTCAGCAGAGAATGACTGAAGGAAACTGAAGTCCACGGGGGTCAGACAGCTTAGGTACAGGGCATAGCAAAACATGTATAGATGAGAGTTCTGCATTTATGTGGATAACTATAACCTCTAGGGCTGGTGCGTAGTAACATCCAAGGATCCACACAGTGAATTCTCTTTTTTGATGCCTGTCAGATTCCTTATGATGCCCTTTGCTATGTTTGAATAAAACTACCCATGGCTCCAGTAGCTCAACAGGACAGAGCAAAGATTGACAACGACTAAACAATAACCAATGGGGGCAATAAACACAGTATAATTTTATTAATGCAGTTAAGAGACACAAGGTCAGTCAATGACTGACATGGAACTAACAATGACTCTGCTATACCTGGCACTTTTATTCTTCCACAAGGTGTACTGTGCCTGAGTTATGTCAGTCGGCTTTGATCTTCTAAACTTTCATTCTGTCTCACATGCTTATGGTTTTCCATCAGTACTTGTTCCCTACTTCTGTTAGTTCTCGTACTGTGCAGTGCAGGCGGGCTATGTAAAAATCTGCTTTAGGTTATCCCTTTTAAAGAGGGAGAATACAGGGAAGAAGAGAAGAGAGACTTCATAAGGTTAGGTTCTCAATATTAATAACACATTCTCAGTCCTTGTACTAGATGTCCTTGCACAGGATGTCCATGCCCAGGTTTTGGCAGCAGGGTCCTGCAGTGGTGACTCCTGTAAGGAGACCAGGACTGTCCCAGTGCCAGACACAGCAGGCTTCTGCCCGCTCCAATGGACCCAGCACATGGCAAAGCTCAGCCCCTCAGTCAGGTTGGTGGCACCTCTGGGAAAATGTATTTATTAAATAACAAGAACATTGCACATCAGAGAGAGAAGGGAGAGGTGGAGGAAAATGAAAGAAACTACCATGAGGACACTAAGTCAGAGAAGGAGGTGGAAGAGGTGCTGCAGGTGCTGAAGCAGATTTCCTCATGGCCTATGAAGAGACTCATGCAAGAGCAGAGACTCATCACTGCAGACACTGGAGGACCCACTCAGAAGCATTATCCAGAAGAACCACAGCTCATGGAAAGGACCTAGACTGGAGCAGGGCAAAGCATGAGGAAGAAAGACAAGCAGAGGGGAGCTGTTCTGGACTGACACCAAATCCCATCCCCCTACAGCAGGGACGAGATGGCAAAGTAGTGAATGAAGGAGAGGTGTATTAGATTCCTCTCTTTGCTTCTCACTATCCAACTCTACTTTAGTTGCCAAGAAAATTAATTTTCTTCAAGTCATGTCCAATTTTCCCAGGACAGTAACTAATAAGTGGTGTCCTTGTCTTTATTTTGACACACAAGTATTTTCTTCTTTTTTTCTTTCCATTTCCTTTTCAGGTAGGGGAATGAGAGAGTGGCTGGGTGGGGGGCCTGGAAGTCAGCCACGTCAGGTCATCACGGTTCCTCAACTCTTAAACCTCTATTGTGTGAACACATGACAAGTCAGTAATATCAATAAGAAAATTTAATGTTTAAGTGACAAAACTTCCTGGATCATGCAAGTATAAGTAGGGGCTGTTAGTTCTTTCAGGAATCAAATCACCATGAATTCCAGTGAGACTGAATTTTGCTGAGCTATCTTGGTTACATTACTCCACCGGTTCTGCTAAAAACTCGAAGTTAATAAAATCTAAGTGTTCCTGATTATACAATATTTAAAATTTGAAGAGGTTCTAAGTACTCCAAGCTCAATCAGAAAGCAGATTGCTACATATTTCATGTAGACTACCTGATTTATTAAAATGCATTGTTCAAATCCAAAACATTTAAAATAAATTCAAACTTCTCTTTTTCCTTTTACAAATCAAAAGAAAACTTTTGGTTTCTTTACAATTGGTAGCTTTGTCACTTCTTGTATGATGCCAACAGAAAAACATGCAGAAACAATCTCGTATACACAATTTCACAGAAGGATGTGCCACACAAATATATGGACATAGTTCACTAGTCTTTTGGACTAAACATATTTGTCTCTGCAGTCAAAATACTAACTTTAAAGTAACAATCAAAGCAACAGAACCACTTCTTGAATGAGCCAATAATGGAAATAGAAATTAAACCTTTTGGTGGTGGTGGTTTTGACTTTGCATAAGGTAGTTTCTGCTTCATGGAATATACACATAATGAGATAGACACAGATTCAGACACAGGCATAGACTCATACAAACAGAGATTTGCCTTGTATTAAGTATTGTAAACTATTCTTTAAACTAAACTAAGATAACTTCTACCTGAGAAATTCAAGGATCAATACACTGAAGTTTAATTTAATCTGTTAATTGGTACTGGCTGTCCATAAAGAGAGATTTATGGCTGCTAAGGTTGTTCTTTACCAAGCACTATGTTACCATGAAGGTTTCCTCTGGGAAAACAAAAAACAGGAAGACAAAATAAGCAATAACTCATTAAAGAGGATTTAGTCTTTTAAACATTAAGGGCTAAGAAGAGTGTCTTTCCTGATGGATTTATTTACATTTATCCAGTAGCCCTATGGATTATGTGTCCAGACCAGGAAAATTTGCCAAGCCTGGAGACTACTTGGAGCACACCCTCCTCTGGCTATAGTGAGCACTCAGGTTCACACCAGTGGAGCAGAGGGACCTGGGACTGGGAAGCATTCTTGTGCCCACAGCTCAGACCTGCGTCAGTGAATCATTCACTGCTGGCTTGCACTCTACAGCAGCTGAGCCCAGGCAGCTGCCATGGTGAAAACAAGGCTGTAACATGAAAATTTACAACTGATAAATATTTTGACTTTGCTAAACTAAAAGGTTATTAGTTCACACTTTTCCTACTTGTTTCAAATATCTGTATGGTAAATATTTTGTAATGTTGTGTGTCGTGACGTGATTTAATGTCATTATTTGAATTTTGATATAGTAATTACTTGGATTACCTTTCAGTAAAGAAATCTTCCATTTCTATATGCAGTATATATGATTCTGTAAGCTTTCCAAGATTAAACTAACACATTTGCTGTTTATTCGTTATGGATATACTTACTTTCCTCTCTTCACTAGCTTCTCTGTTCCTAAGAGGAAGATGCTGGCATGGCAAATCAAAGCAACAGTTAACATCTAGGAAGCTATTTTGTATTTCAGAAGAAATGAGAGGTTGAGAATTTAGGTCACTGTTTTTTCAGTGACATTATATCTGAGATTCCTTAATACAGTCTTTATTAGCTAACCGGTTACTTAACTGATTAAGAAAATCTATACTAAAATCCACTATCTAGCTTGCAAGGAAATACATGCTCAGAAATTGAAGTTCAACAAAGTTGATCTTAAATTAAAATTAATCTTTAAAAAACAGCTACTTGCTGTATGTAATGAAGCCTGCTCTCTTGCTAATAGGGGAATGAGAGTCCTAAGCCATTCTGTTTTTCCAGACCAGAGCAGCTGTACCTAGGACTACAAAGAGTCAAGGAAATAGGATGGTAGTACTGCAGTTGCTCCACAGTAAGTCACAGTATTTCCTTCACTCCTATACTGTTGTTATTTAAAGAGCAATGCCTGTAATGGATTTCAGCTGTAGCTTCATCTGGTCTCAAAGCTTGAAAAAGCATATATTTTCTAGCTTATGTCAAGAAAGGCAGTCAAAGTTGTGTAAAACTCTTGCAGGTGTTTAGACCAGCCAAAAACATATTGCCTCTGAGCAGAACTGTGGAAATTTCCTAAGAAGTCAAAAAATGGCATTACAACAGAATGAATCATCTCATCAGCCCACACGGTTTAAAATTTTCTAACTTATCTGTCTACCTCACTGCATTTCTCATCTGTCTTAAAATCACTGCACAAACATGCAAGTCAACCAAAATAAATGGTCATGATTTTTCAGTTTTAAGGTCAGCCTAGAGACTTGTTAATGAAGAAAATTTGCTTTTGAATATTTAAACTCTTCCAATGATAATAGCTCTCCCTGGAAGCAACTTTAATAGTAACAGGTTGTTCTAGATCTTGCTCCACACCAAAATCACAAACACTTTGTGGGAATTCAAAACACAGAAAGTCTTCAAGGCCTTGTGCCTTCTGACTCTGAGTTTGAAATGTGTACTGCATTTGACCTGAGACCGTGGAAAAGGCTCCCAGACTTAGGGACCTATAACAAGAATGCAGGTCTGTAGTTTAAGAAGATGCGTGTTAAGTTAGATAGTAGAAGGTTTTGAAGTTTGAAGTTTAGATATAGAAGAAGTTATAAGATAAAGTAAGAAGTTTAAAATGTAGTAATATAGAATTGTATGTCATTACATGATTGGATGAAAAAGTCCGCAGTGCAGCAGACATGTAATGCAGGTTTGATTAACTATTGGCGTAGAAATTAAAACAATGTGTGTGTGTCAGTTATCTATTGGCCAGTTAACCTTTAAAAGACCTTGTAACCTGTAATCTTGTGACCACTTTACACTATGGCTGACCTCTGTCTGACTCTGTGAAGATGTTCTCACGCCTTCGTGAGACTGTAGCAATAAAACAAGCTTTAAATCATACCAAAGTGGTCCCATCTCCACCCAGCCTATCCTGACAACACTTCAAGGTTTCTTTTGAGTCTGGAGCACTACTGTCAAAATCAAAGTGACCTTTCACAAGATAGTGAAGAAAGAAAAGATCATGACTGAAAAGCTATTCTGCTGTAGAAAAATAATCAAAGACATGCAATGATATCTGTACTGAACACTATCTCAAGATAAATCATAAAAAGGGGCACTTTTTGATTTGAAAATTTAAATTTTAATTCCTAGGTAAGGTAATATTTATGGTCCAGTCATGTAAGTCTTGTGTCAACCATGGGTCTATATTTTCTCACATTAGAGAAAAAATTTCAGTGGTTGATAGTTGTATAAGCACATTCAGAGGCATAAAGGAAATAGGTTCACTTAGAAATCCAAGTGCAGATTAGAACCTCCACTGTCAGTGAACAGAATTTTTTTTGCTTGGTTTGCTTATCATATTGATGAAGCATTATGGAACTGATATTGACAGAGTAACTTTAATGTAGACCATATTCCTTTGTAGAATTCCTTATAGCATTCCAAGTGCTACTCTTTGACTCTCATGTTCAAGTACATGTGTGTTTCTGAAGGAATATGCTGAATTCCAAGAGCTAAGAATACCACCTATGTGCAGGCAAGTTTACAGGAGCCAGAAAATAAGGATAGAGTTTGCTGTTAGCTTCAGAATAGTGGAAGAAAAAAAATATTGGCAAATTCTCATCATGCCCATTCAGAGTTATGCTGTGAAAAGAGTCTAATAACTAGGTGAAGTAACTGTGACCAGGAAAAAGAAAAAGAATAGTAGAATGTTCTTGGATGTATATTGATGCTGATTGTGCCGATTTACACCCAGCATACCACCAAAATACAAACATACTATCTAGAGTCACTAGACACGAACCTGTCAAATCATTTGTGTGTTACACAACGGGTCTCTAGAATAGCCATTATCATAGTAAAAAGTGTTATATTTAGGCCACTTCACCTCCAATTTACTTCGGAACACTTTTGATGATAAAAATTGCGATTGAAATTATTTCACATAGTGTTAAAAAGAATTCTTCTGAAGGGAGGAAAAAAATAAAAGCTTTAAAATACAATGACAGATTTTTTTCCCTTACTGTAGAAGCACTGTCAGCTTAAGACAACTTGCAAGCTCTTGGGAAGATTTTTCTTATACTTGATAACATACCACAACTAATATTTTACTGTAGATTTTTCAAATGACTGGAATTATTTGTGATAGGATGTTTATGTGATTACAGGGTGAACCTGGTTTTAACAACTGTATGAACAGAGGGTAGCTTCTGTGTTCTCATATAACCATGTTGCTCATACAAACAGAAAAAGTTAGTGCAGGCTGAATGAAAAATTAACGGACTTGTATTTATGAACATCATTATTTACACAGCTGCAAATTACATTACAGCACCAAAATGATTGTATACGAAGTCACAGAATAACCCAGCTAAGTTTACTGTTGTATGAAACCAGCAAGGCTTACTGATGTTAATGATTAACCTTTTTTTTTTTGTGTATGCTTTCAAATATAATACTGATAATAAACAGTTTTATTCATACTACTATTCTTCAAAATTCACTAACAGTAGTCTGTGATGTGTTAAAACATGATTTTAGGAGAAAAGAGGTATTTCACTTACCTGTTAATATCTTCTCTGTCAAAGACAGAAATTTACTTGATAATTTGAAAAATACGTCATTGGCTAAATAGCACTTCACCTGTAGAACTAATATTCCCAAATAAACACAAGAGGTATAGAAAGATTCATAGACAGAATACCTTGAAGAGCTAGAATGTATGTCAAATGTTACAACAGAGTGAGCTGTGACTAAATGGGGGGCGGGAAACAGAAGCGGAGGAGCCAAGTAGGGAAGGAAGGAAACTCAGCAGATTGTAGAAAGTCTCATGTTTTAAAAAGAAGACTACATGGAAAAGAGGAAACTTTGAAGTCAAAGTACAAAGGTACACGGCTGTGTTTGTGCCATTAATTCTGAAGGCAGTCATAGGGAATAATCTATTTTCCTTCTTCTATGCAGAAAAGGCACATTTGTTGTCATGAATGACTTATAGTTCTCTTAAGAACCAAGTGCACAAACTGCAGACACTCAGCTGAAATGCTAACAGACTTTTCTCAGTGGAAAGAAGGAAGAAACAAACAAAAAAAAGGAATGTATTGTGTGATTTATTTTTTTCCCCCACCTGTCTGGGACATAGAGAGTTGAAGATACAGCTGTGTGAAAATATTCCTCAAGGCAGCTTTGCAATAGTGAGGAGAATTTCAAAACTAAGGAGAAAACCCCACTGATTTTTCCGTTTCCTATGGTGATGATGGTAGAATACAGACATTTGCATTCTGAATTACATAGATAGTTCACCTAGAGCCATATCCTGTGCCAGATAATGACCCCGGTCCTTTTGCTGAAGGTATGAAAACCCTGTACAAAGTTAATTTGCTAGAATAATCATCTAAAGAAAGTTCCACCCCCTACATGAAGGGAAAATTGACTTGCTTCCCCAGCTGTGGGATTTTATTCCACCTAAAATCCCCCCTTTTTAGGTCAATTTAATTGTAAATCATTACTTGCAGAATTGAATAGTAATAATTAGGTAATAGCATTGCTAAAAAACAGTGTTCATTCTTTCTTTTTGAAATTGCTTCCTTTCAGTTACACTGATGATTATCATACTCTTACATAATACGACAGAAAGAGGGATATTGTTTCCCAGCTCTTTTATAGCCATTATTTTTGACTGGTTTTCTGTCCTTTAGGGATTTGAATGTGATTCTCAAGAGGAAAATAATCCCCTTTTTCACTTTTTTTGATTAATATTTCTCCAATACCCCCATGATTTTATCTGATCTTAGTTTCACCACATAGAGAATATCTGTTTTCAAATGAAGTGCTATAGACCAGACTCTAGATAATGGCAAGAAATTTACTTCTATAGTTGCATTATTTAAAATTTTCAGTATTACTTTTTTTCTGTCCCTTACAGGTGTTGTCCTAACATAAAAGTTCCTGAGCATTGAGGAATATGTGCATGATAAAAAGTGTCAATTAATGTATTATTAGAGACAAGCAAATAGTATTATTTGCCATAATCAGCAGTGGCAAGTCCACATAAAATGGATTTTCTGCTTCAAGAATACTAAATGTAGCACCCATTTGTGCATTGGTTTGGTGTTTCTCATTAGAAGTAATGCACCATGTATAATAAGGTGCACCATGGTTTTAACATGTTTTAAGATCCATCAGCACAGATAGGCAAGTTTGAGGAAAAAACCCCAACAATTCTAATTACTAAACTTATCATAATATAAGTAACCAGAATAGTTTAGACTTTCAGATATGGAACACTTTCCAACAGCAGTTCTAGTTCATAAAAATATGTGTTTTCATTTGTATCATTAATCAAAGGATTGAGAGAGAAAAGGAGAAAACCCATTTTCCACTGTAGTTAATCTATTAACTCTGTAATTTTTCTCTCTTTTCTTCTTCTCTTACACTTCTCATTGCAAATCTTATTTCTTGATAGGCAACTATTAGGTCAGGCAGAAGGGGCAAAAATTCTTACTACTTATTCCATCACACTTTTATGGATCTGTTATGCTTCAGGTTTCTGTGATAGTTCTTAACCTGCATTTTCATCAGGCTTATTATTCCAAAATTTGCACTCTTTAAATTAATTTCCCCCTATTTTCTGTTCTCTTGAAGGCAAATTTTAGTAGGATTTGCATGGTTATTGTATAATTTCTGACTGTATAATAATGGGGGAATTTAATTTGTGCCAATATGAACTATAGTAATTATAGTTGGCACTTTCAGTAACGTTTTCGATTGCACTGGGTTTATGTGACTAGGATTTGGTAGTAGGGGGTAGCTTTTGTGAGAAGCTGGCGGAATCTTCCCCCATGTTCAGCGGAGGCAGTGGCAGCCACCTCCAAAGTGGACCTGCTACTGCCTAAGTTTGAGCCTACCCATGAGACAAGGCAGTAGAGCCTCTGTGGTAAAGGAAAAAAGTTATAGCACAGATACAATAGTGCTCAGAGGAGTGAGAATATGTGAGAGGAACAACTCTACAGACACTGAGGTCAGTGGAAAAGGAGGGGCAAGGGTGCTCCTGGAGCCTGAGCTGAGGTTCCTCTGCAGCCTGTGGTGCAGCCCAAGGTGAGGCACCTGTGCCCCTGCAGCCCCTGGAGGCCAGTGGGGAATGCAGAGATCCCCCTGCAACCCAGGGAGGAGCCCCACACCAGAGGAACTGGATGCCTGAAAAGAAGGCTCTGAACTCATGAAAAGCCTATGCTGGAACAGGCACCTGGCAGGGCCCTGCAGACCCACAGAGAGAGCAGCCCACATTGGAGCAGTCTTCGTGGTAGGAGTTGTGACCTTGTGGGGTCCTAAGTTGGAGCAGGCTGTTCCTGAAGGACTGCACACGCTGAGCAGTACATGAAGAACTGTAGCCCATGTGACTCATACTGAAGAAGCTGATGCAGAGCTGTCTCCTCTGGGAAGGACTCCACATTGGAGCAGTAAAAGGACTCCTCTCCCTGAGGAGCAGCAGAAACAATGTGTGATGAGCTGACATAACCACCATTCCCATCTCCCTCTGGTAGGTGCCTCTGGTAGCGGGGAAGAAGAACCTGGGAAGGAGGGAGTGGGGAAAGTGTTTTTAAGATTTTATTTTACTTCTTATTATCCTTCTCTGATTCTCTTTGATAATAAATTCAGTTAATTTCCCCAAGTCAAGTTTTGACCATGATGATAAGCAGGACAGGGTTCTCCCTGTTCTTAAGTCATGAGCCTTTCATTATATTTTCTCTCCTGTCCACTTGCAGAGGGGAGTGCTAGAGCAGCTCTGGTGGGTACCTGGCATCCAGCAACCCACCACATTGATCAAATGTGTAGTTTTATGTAATAGGTTGAAATATGGTGAGATTGGCAGTCGTATAGACAAAACAAGTCCAGGAAATGACATGTTGTGGTTTACATGAATTACAACAATATTTGTCCAAGTCAACATTATTTGAAAGTCATATATGGTGGAAACATCAATATCTGAACAATTTCTGAAAAATGCATTTACATATACTGTTCATAAATTATTTTCTAACCATTACAGATAGGGAAGTAACTGCTCTAAGTATAGAAATATTGTTTGGTCTACTCCATACTTTCATATAGCATGAAACTGCAAGGGTCCCCAGAAATAACTGTGACAATTTTCTTCCAGATTTCCAGGAAATTGGCATGGATTCATCTACCACAGTCAACTTGTCCCTAGACATTAGGCTGAAAAGCAGAAAGAATACAATGAAGAATGTTTACCTTTTTTAAAGCCAGGAGACAAACAGATCCAGTGTAGTGTTTCACACTGCAAAGAACAGACTTCCAGTGGGAGGAATTCTCTCTTGCTTTTCAGGCTTCATGTTCACTGAATGTTGCTTGGATTAAAAAGGCAATCAATTGGGGAAAGAAAACAGACCATGACTGGAGTCATGGGGAAATTGCTAATCCCTTTGAGTTGGGTCCCAGAAATATAGGAACAAATGGAGAAAGTTTGAACAACACTTAGGAAACACTGCGGTCTGATGAAGAAGGAAACACTCCACAGAACACAGAACACTATGTGTCATCTGAGACCAAAGAATCAGTGTGGCAATTTTACAGAGCCAAATCCCAGATAAAAAACATGAACCCACTTTGGATCTAAGGCAAAATAGCTCAAGTGTGGCTGCTAGAAGATACAGAATTAAATCTGGCAAACTGCCTAGAGTAAGGCATTCAAAGGCTTCACCTCTTCGAGGCTATCATTTAGTAAGCACAACTCTAGAGAATTCAAATAGTACAAGAAAATAGATGAGAGACAAAAATCACACAGTGCTCAGAAACAGAATTCACAAAAGGGCAGTACATGGATCTGCACATGAACCGCCAGCAGTACAATAAACTACAAATCACTACCACAATACAGTATTTGGAGAAAGATGAAAGGACTACAGTGAAGTGTATCATTTTGCAAACCCCAGCAGAGCATGCAAAGCATGGACAAATCAGATAACAAGAACACTATTGGTTCCAAAAATTTCTTCAAAAAAGCAGCAAGCAGTGGCAAAGCAGAGCAAGGATTCCAGCAGGTTTGGCACAGGTGAATACAATATGTAGTGGTGAACTAGTGCTAAAAAACCCAACCAACCAAAACAAAACAAAAAGAAATGGACTGTAGGAAGGAAACAGATGAAAAGGCTCAAAGGCTTGTCTTTCTGAAGGGATTCTATGTCAAGTGCTTGAGGAAGAACATGTATTCAATTTATAACAGCACTGAGGAAAAAGCACCAATTACTGCATTCAAAATATGTCATGTCCACATGTTTTTGAAAGAGGTTGTTCTCTCTGGTAGAACAGATTCTTCAGCTGTGGAAAAGTTTAAAGAGTAATTGCTCTCAGAAGAAGCAAAGCTGTCAATAAAATATAGAATACAGCTAAAGGGGCCCAATTTTCTGCCCGCATGAAAATTCTTTTGACTTAAGGAAAGGGGATAAAAGAGAACTTGGATAGGTTTGCTTCTCTGGGAATAACAGAGCAAGCAGAAAAAGAAGAAAGGTCTTTTAAGCTAGTTGGTTACTCTAGTGAAAGCAAAGGAAGAAGGCAACTAAGAAAAAAGAATGAAGCTTTGGCTTCTAGTATGTCAACTATTGCTAAATAAAGGTGTGAAAAGATAAAAGTGTTTTTATGATTGGTGAGCAGAAAATTCTGGAACACATCTTCCATGCCAAGTATTTTTCTAGATGTCATGAATCAGCAGAGTTCTGGACAATGAAACTGAAAAACAAAGTTTGCATTTTCTGATTTTCAACATTTCTTTTGAGGAATAGTTTCTGCAGGTAATGTCTAAGATAAGTCACAGGAAAATATAACCATCATTTAATTGTATAGAAGGCAGTAAAGTCCACTGAACTTTAATTGTGAAGGAAAAAAATAGAGGTCTCTAAACAGACATAAATAATTAAAGCAACATAAATAAACACAGAAAATTAGAAAAAACAAAAAAAAGCTGAAGTTCTTGGACTAAGCTAAACCACAGGTATTATTTCAGATAGCAAGGTGTTAACACAACAAACTAGTACAGCAAAAGAGTACAGGGGATACAACAAAACACCAACCTTTTTAGCACAGGCAAGGGAGACTTAAAAGAGATTGTTGGAAAGATAAACTTCATGTCCAGAGCAGTCATCTAAGAATGATATAATACAGAGATGCCTAATGAACATGTTGTGCAATAGTCAGTCACAAAACTAGCTTGGTAGCATAAAGGGATTTGTCTTTTTAGAGGAGCCTGCAATAAGATTGGAAGAGCCAGTAAGGGGAAAATTAAATTTCTATGGTGTCACTGAAGACACTTCAAAAACTACATGGGTGCAAAAATGTAGTGAACACATGCACACAAGTTACAGAGCTTTTGAAACAAATCAACAGCAATGCAAAGTCATTATGTGCAATCAGAAAATAACACTCTGGCCTTCCCTAGAATTTTGCACAAAGTTTTGAAGTTTATATCTGAGAAGCAAACACAAAAATGAAAGTATCTCTTTTTATAATTGCCAGTAAGAGCAAACGTGGCGTGGCAACCTTACAATGGAGAACTAGCCAGTATTTCCAGCAGTTTTCACTGCAGTAGAAATTTAAAAATCTCATGGGAAGTTTTCACTGCAGTGACTCTTATGAGTTGTCTTTTGAAAAAGAGGGTTTGACACATCGACTCTTGTCCAGATTTTGCAGCAACAAATTACAGGCTAGTATTAGAAAGCCACTGAATTCAGCTGGCAAACAACTTTTTCAGAGAACTGGAAGCAAAAGCACTAAGAATTAAACAGGATACCCAGGATAAATGATGTTACATAATGAGGTACAAAAGCAAATTGGAAATCACCATGGGATAATATCCCAGGATCTACTAGTGTTTTCTTAAAAATTATCTGTCTACCTGATTATCTGTCTACCTGACAGGGAGGTTTCACTGCAGACACCAGTGATGTTACGAGAGATTTCTTTACCAAGAATGTGGAAAAATAAGAGAGACGACACTCCCTACCTGACTTCCCTTCCCACACCGATGCAACCCGTATAGGGCTCTTGATGCATTGGGCAACTTTATGTATCTTGATGCAAAGAGAGCTTTTTTCCTGCATTGATATAAGTGGCTCTGCTGCACAGTGACATTTCTTCACACTGTTATCACCTTCATGGACATAAACTGTAGATACACATGTAGCACATTTTTTTGGTTTTCAGCCAGGCAGGAACTGTACAATACAGCAACAACTTTAGCCCCAAGGCAACCACATAAACTGGGCAAAACATCATAAAGCAATGAAGGTAAAGACAGAGGGGAAAAGGATAATGTGGGTGAGACAGAGGCTGACAGCATCGAAAAGGAAAGTTGGGTTAAAAACAGTGTGAATGTAAATACAAATAGAAAAGCAGGGAGAGAAAACAGACAGGATGTCCTGGGAGGGAAAAAAAAAAAAAAGCAGGGGCAAAAGGGATTAAAACATAGTCAAGATCAAGCTAACAGGCAGAAACAGGCAGGAAACACATCTTTTCTCTTTGCTCTCAAAAGAGAAGCAGAGGGAAAAGGAAAGGGGAAATGGCAGAAAGAGCGGGAGGGTCTGGATACTGAGAAAGGATTCCTCTCTGAGAGCTGGAACGGAACTGGTGGCTTATAGGTCTCTGCATGCTCTTGTAGCACAAAAGAAATTCTCTCCTTATATGGCTGATTCATGACCCAATGCCAGAAGCTTCCTATTAAAAAAGTAATTTCTATTTACAAACTCTGTCATAAAACATTTGCACAAGGGGAATTTTTAAGGTTTATGGGTATTCTCTCTCAGGAGATTGCCCTGCTCTGGAGTACTTGACTTTAAAATCGTAATATTTTTTATGTAATCTGTTTGGGATGCTATATATACACCACAGAAAAAGACAAAGTTGTAATTATTCGACTATCAAAATGCAACTGCATCTGTGGTGAACTTAACTTTAACCTTTGTATTACATTTGCCAGATGTATTCTATTTTTATTCATCATTTTCACACATCAAGTACACCTTAGTTCCTTTGTATTAACACTTTGGAATGTAGTACAGACCAGCTGTTCGTTTTGTTTATTCAGAGGTCAGGGGAAATGCGAACATTTGAAAACTTGTTAATATGCTTAAAAGGTAGGACGATCTCATCTCCGCTTCAGCATACAGTCTGCTATTTGTCTTGCTAGGAGAGGAGTGGGATTTAGTTGTTTTGAGTTTTTCAATTGTGACCAGGGAATCAGAATGGATAAAGTTTCATCTCATTTTAAAGTTCATTTGATTCATGCTCAGCATTCATGCCTGTCTTTCTGAAGGCAAAAGATGTTACTTTGTACCTTTTTTCTACCCACACTAGGAAGACGTGATCCACCCCTCTAAATAATACATTGGCATTAGTTTCTGTGCTCATGGCCAGAGGCAAGATTTCATGCTGTCTGCTAATGAAAATAATTTGAGGAGACAGGGAACAAAATAAAGAGACAGTAAGAAATAGTATCAAACTTTTAAAAAATCTTTAAATTACAAGTAACTGCACACTGTTTTCTCTTCATTTGTATAGAAAAATCCAGCTGACTCTGAATTAGAACTTGATGAATTATTGAAAACAAACAATTCAATAATCAAATTTCACTTTTTCTATTTGTGATCTAAGATAAAATGTCTCAATTATATTTGATATTCAAAACTCTTCATGCATTGCTTAATTTTTTTTTCCTTCTACATGGAAACCATAAGAAACATGGTACAAATACCAGAAATGAAAAAGATATTTTAAATATAACTTGATATTGCATCTGAACCAATCATGTCGCTGGTTCCAGAATTCCACCTTTTAAGTTTCACGAGCCATTTTGCAAATCCTCAACAGGGTGATGTCTGCCACATAACACAAATTCAGTGTGAATTCTGAATTTTTATTGCCTTATACAGACATTATTGACACTGATATTGTGTTAACAAGACAAACATCTCTACTTTAAAAATTCTGGCCAATGCTGGTCACAATGAAAGGATACTGAAAAGTACAGTCGCACCTGAATCAAACAGGGTTTTGCTTTTCTCCTTGGAAGTGTGCTCTTGTGAATAGCTTGCTCTTTTTTTCTGGCATATTTTATGAAAGTTTTTGGAAATAAACTGCATGTATAACTTAGTATTCATTATGCCTGTCTGGCCTGTCTTGTCTTCACATTCTTTCTTTTTCAGATTTTCATCCTAACTAAATTGCTTTCACATGTTAATGAGCTTCTAACTAAATCACATTAAATTTCACTGGCCTGGGGCAAGGCTGACAGAAGTTGAGACTCTGGATTGTTTTTACTTCTTTCCTGTCGTATTTATTCCCCAAAGGTGAGAGAGACAAAGCCTGTGATTTCATTCACTGTTGACTTCTCTTGCTTTTTCTAGTGTCTCTCTTTGACATTGCATCACCAGGAATGAAGATGAGATGCAGAATAGCAGAGGGCCAGTGAGCTTAAAAAAGATCCTTCTTTTCTCTAATGTCTCCTCCCCATGCTGCTCCCTTTATTTACAAATGGCTCTAGAAGCTTGCAGCTGGAACAGACACCCAGTTTCTGTTTCCATGCTGTGTAAAGAACCAGGAATAAGGAGTGGCAGGGGCTTAGCAAGGACAAGGACGCACTGCTTGTGAACACAAAAAATCTGCCCAAGGTCCAGTGAAAACTCCCAGCCCCACTGCCATTTGATGTGCTTCTTCTTAGAAGAGGAAAATTAGTGAACAGAAGAAAATGTCTACTGAAAAATCCTGACAGAGAAATTGCCCCAGCCTGGGAGCTGTGAGCCTGGAAATTAGAGTTTGGAATCAAAAGCATCCTTGAAAAGTGCAACAGCATCTTCAAAGTACAGCTGCCACACCTAGAATGCAGAGATAACCCAAGCCACCAAGACTTAGTGAAAAAACAAGAAACATTAACAACAAATTGAAAAAGTATAACAAGAAAAGTACAGCAAGACATGAAAAAGTGATATAGTCTGGAAAAATAAAATTTAGTTGAGAGAACAGAAAATATCATCATCATTGGCTGATATGGATGAAAAACTGAAATTAACAGGTACCTATTGGTGGTTTAAAGATGTGGTACCCCATGACCTGTTATGTCTAAGATATAAAAGGGACCTAATTTTTATCGAAAATGCAACCTGTCTCTCTGAGATCTTATGTTGCATGTACTCTTTTTAAGCAGATTGAATCCCACACAAACTTTCTAAGAGATCATGGACTCCCCCCAGGGATGCCTGGCTGGCACTAGACTCCTCAACACAACCCTTTTTGAGGTGAGACTCTACCTGTTGTCTTATTGGTCCTCCTCTTCATTGTAGGTTTGTTTTTCCACCTCTGGCATAGTTAGATCTTCCCTCTAGGAACAGATCATCACCTTTTGTTAATGGTTTGGCCTCTTCTGAAATCTGTATAATTCACTTGATATTTTTATATATATCTGTATGTGTGTGTATATATCCATATAAGTAATTTAGCATAAATATATCTGGTGTCATACTGTTGATAATCTTATTCACCAAGGATATGCTTGTATATCTGAAATAGTATATGCCTAATATATACCTAGTTGTATACTAGTACATCTAGTTGTACGCTACCTGTAAGCTACTGCTTCCAGTACTATATTCCTAGTTGGCTGCTGCTGTTATATTAGATATTGCTGTATTTGCTGCTGCTCTGTTACTGATTGGTGCTACCTTAGGTTGTTGATAGTAATTTATAATAGCATTGTATATAAATATATACAATTTATTAATCATAGATATACCTGATACTGGTGACTTGGCAGTTTACATGCTAGAGTTATTTTTTTTTTTTTAGTATTTATGGTAATCTGTAATAAAGTACAGAAATATACGAAGTCTCTGTGTCTTTGTGTATTATGGAATTCTACGGAGCTACAGTCATGATCTCTACTCACCCACAGGTCCGATAACCCTTTAGGTCATGACACAGTTACTTGACCAAGTCATTGCCAATTACTCTGGAATCCAACAACTCAAGAGCCCTCCTCTCTTTTGCTCTACCCTCTCCTTCCCTGTCAATATCCCTCTCTCATTCCTTTAGTTAATTTACCAACAATTCATCCTTTCTCTTGTGCCACGTTTCCCAACCATTTTTCTGAAACATGAACAATGTTCTTCCTCAATCCATCTTCTGTATCTCTGGCCTCCAAATAAATTCTCTCCACAGAACTCCTAATCATTTAGACTTTAGACTATCACTTACATAGTGTGTGAAGCCTACAGTGTTCTAATTTAACCAGCTCCACAGTAAAATGTCTCCTCTATTAGTTAAATCCTCAAACTAGAATTCCTATCACTTTTATTATCCAATAAAAAGAGACAAAAATATCGACAAAATCTTCAAAGTTTTACATAAACTCACTTATTAGGGCTAGGAAAAAATTCTCTGTAGTACCATGTGACATTCTAAATTCATTTGACACCTATCACAGGAATGGATAACATACCCCTGGACTAAATGAGTAAGGAAGGCATTCAATACATTCTCACATGTACATGACATATACTCATGCAGCCTGCAGTCACAGGAATAATTTGCTGAGTCATAGGCCAATAAACCAAAAATTATTTGATACCATGGACAGTGACAACAAGTCACTTTCCACTATCAATTTTTGGCTAAGGAATTATCATCTGTTTAGCAGCCCTGTTTATAGTTTTATAATCCTCTGTCAAGGACTGAAAACAACCCGGGATAACAGCAATACAAGATAGTCCTTTTAAGTACATTTTCCTCAAAAGAAATGTGTGTCATGGTATTAATAATCTGAGCTTTTGTGCATGGTTTGGCAAAACCAGCTTTGTACAAATGACAGAGAAAAGTTACAGAGATCATTTTAAAAAATTAAAAGTGGTTTGTTTTTTTTTCCTGCTACTAAGTTCCCACTGGAACAGTGTGTGTCTTATTCTTTCAGTTCTATATACTGAGCTTATGAAGAACTGAAGTGGCCATTCTCAAGCAATCCAGTGGGAGACTAGCTGATGAAATATCACTGGGCCTTCTCTTTGCTTCCACCTTTAAAAGACTTATAAAGTTGAATTGATGGGGGTTTTTTTGGTTTTTTTTTACCAGTTGCTGAAAATCTTGCAGAGGGATTAATCAGGAAGACAATGGTCTACAAGACTGTGAATAGGATAAAAGGTGATCTAATATCCAACCTCTCTACTACCCTAGCCTGGCCAAGAGTTGCAGACATGAAGGGAACTTGGCAAGTGGTTACAGTGCAGGTGCTGGTCTCAGTCCCTGGCTGGTTTGTCTATCAAAGACCTCGGCCAATCAGGCACAACATACGTCACTGAGCAAAGCATTGTTCAGGCTATAACCCCAGCCAATGAGATGGCAAGCCAGGTGCTTTTGAAACTTCTCTGAATAAAAGAGAAGGCGCGGAATAAATCTCGGGCGGTTGCTGCTTCCATACCACAAGGCTCGTCTCCTTTCTTTATCTCCTCCCGGAACCTACACCGACCACAAGTACTGTGTAATATTAGCTGTCTACAAAGGACAATGAATTGATGTTAAGATCGAGTGAAGTAATAGTATATATCTAATGAAGTAATAGTATATATCCACTTTATATTTTTACCATTTATTACTCTATTCTTAGAACTATAAATGGAACAATACAGGTACGGTTGAATAGGACTAAGAACATAAATAAAAAGAGCTGAAAAAGTACACGACTAAATGAGACTTAAGTGTCTTACTGCTTCTCTTATGCACATTTAACAAATTTTTGCATAGGGATGATAAGGTGAATACTTATTCATGTTTTCCCTGAAGACCTTCATGTCACAGTTTTTTTGCCAACAGTCTTGAGCTTATTCCTGCTCTGTACTCCAGAGCTGGCTGACAGTACCCGTCTTGAGCTTTATCTTATTCTGCCACAACAGCACTGAATATTGTAGAGTCTGATAAATGACTGGCAAGCATCAATAATTTGCTGGATATTCAGGATACTGCAAACAATCTCCAAATGTAATGAGATCTGGGAGCTATCAATGCAGAGGAAATTTGCTCCTGCATTAAAGAAAATGTCAAAGGTTAGAAACATCTAATCTGGAAGAATTTTTCAATTTATGGTAAATTCAGAAAACAATATTCCAGTTTACTTCTGAGTTTAAAGTTTCAGCAGCTGCTGAAGGAATTTCTACTCTTACCGAACAGATTATACATTGTATTGTTTCTTTATTTTCTATACTTTCTTCTAAGTATATTTTCTTGCGTAAAAACAGGGTAAGTTTTCAGGTAAAGAGAGACAAAAGAGTTGAGGTCTCCAATTGGAGTCACTGGGAGAAGGGAGTGATGCACGGGCGGGTTGTTCTGCCATCCGGAGAGACCTGGACAGGCTGCAGAAAGGGCTGACAGGAACCTCATGAAGTTCAGTGACTCAAAGTGCAAAGTCCTGCGCCCGGGGAGGTACAGCCCCAGGCACCAGCACAGGCTGGGAAGCAGCTTGGCAGCCCTTGTGGGCACCAAAATGTACACAAGTCGGCCACGTGCCCTTGCTGGACAGTAGGCAAACAGCATCCTCAGCTGCACTGGCAGCTGCACTGCTGCCAGCAGGCCAAGAGAGGGAATGATTCCATTTTACTCAGCACTGGTGAGCTCGGAGCTGGAGCACTGTGTTCCGTGCTGGGCTCCCCAGCATAAGAGGTGCAGGCATACTGAAAACTTTCAATAAAGGAGCACCAAGATGATGAAGGGACTGGACAACACCTGCTGCGAGGAAAGGCTGAGGGAGCTAGGATTGTTTAGCTCAGGGGTAAATAGCGGGCTCAGGGTCGGCCTCAACAACAAACCTGAAGGGAAGGTGCAAAGAGAAGAGCATCAGGCTTTCTTGAGTGATGTCTAGTGGTGGAATAAGAGACTGTTTACATTTTTTCTCCAACCCTTCTTTAGTGGTACTCCCCATTATTTCTGGTTCCTCTTGTGTAGTAGAAGTCTTGATGAACGAATCTCTCAAATCAAAGACGGCAAAAGGTCAAAGCCAAAGTATATAATGATCATTTTACATTTTTTAATCTTTCAATGAATACCTCTAGGTATTTCCTATTCTCTTAACAAGAAAGAAGCCTGCCTGTGTAATTTCATCTGAGTTATGGGTCATAATTCTAGTATTACATGCAAATGTAGTGGGACCTAATTTGATTATGAATCCAGAGTAAAAAAGGTTGTGTTCCCAGGTGTAGCACAAGAAGTCTAAAATCCTTAACTGGAAGAAACATGACTAGTAGGATCTCACCTCAAGGTCTACATATTCTCTTACAAAAATTCATTCCCTCATATGTGATAAAGCACACTTGCCGCAATCCTCCTCTGCATCCTAATTTGTTCTTTTTCAATGCATCAAACATGCTGCTGTCAAAAGCATATTAATTTCTTGCCACATACAATGAGTTAGTTCTTCTATTACAGCCCATTCCCTTTTTCTTTTAGGAGGAAAGTTCAAACTTTTTGTCCTCACCTTTAAGGCTTGTCACTACAGTGCTTTTTCCCACCTACATTTCAGTTCCTCTTTCCTCCAACATACCTTAGGAGATGATAATACTTAGCAAAATTTCCTTCATTTATTGGGGACCCTTCTTTTTCCTCCCTTCTTACCTTGTAAGAACATAAAACTGAATCAGAAAGGGGTCTAACTAGCCCAATATCTGACCTCCAGCACTGATAATAAAGTGTCTGCTTCAGGAGTGAAAAAATGCACATGCATATAATTCCCCGCATGAATACTCTACCCAGTTTGAGCTATTCTTACTCTTGGGTTTTCCAGTAGTTCTGTATTTTATTTCCCACCCACAGTTCTCTTCCAAATAACTGTCCAGTCTCCATGGAGAATCATGTAAATATCTTGTATATATAACCTCTTTTCTCTGTGGCATACAGGTGCTATTCCTTCACAAAGAACTTTCTCTTCTGGAGCCTCTGGGCCAGGGCTGCAGTTCCATGGGCAGTTAGAGGAGTGACCACAGAAGCAAGGATGAGTGGCTCCTCACTGTTTGTCTGACATTCATGAATAACGTCCTTAGCTGGCTGGGGTTGTCCCTCTCCCACCCCATCCCTGGGAGGGAGAAGCCAGCTCTGCCTGACTCTGGCTTTGTGATGTCCCCATCCTCTCCCATCAGCCCCTGCTTCCCTGTTGTGCCCTTGTCCAGATGGAGATGCCCTTAGAGGCTTTGTCTGCAGGTCCCACTCAGAGTATGAGGTTATGGGCTTCAGAGGGGCCCCCATGCACCCCAAAGGGTACCATGGATGAGTGCCAGCCCACTGCTCCCTGCATGAGGCACGGTTTGGGACACTTCCCTCAGTCATGAGCCTCATCCTGGACAGAGCCTCTGTTTCTGTGTGACTCTCTCATTCCCATCCCTTCCATACCTTTCTTCTCAGGACCATGATTTCTTGGAAGGTGAGTGCATCTTCCTGGATTCCCTGAAGAAAGCACCCCACTGTCCACGATGCCGTTCCCATGCCTTACAAAGGGACAATGGTCCCTCCAACATGGAGAGGAAAGAGAACAATATATTCTCCTAGTTGTCAGCTGCTCCTCTTTCCAAACACTGTCGGAATGCTCCTCACATGAAGTCCATCCCTGCAGGTTTTGGGGCCAAGGAGATTGAGGCAATACCATGGGTTTCCCTGGTGTTCCTGCCATTAATTCATTTTCCCCTGTGTTATGGGTCCTGACAAAGATGCAGTAGTTCCAGGTGTTGCTGAGTTTTGCATGCATATCACCAGCTATGTTTTTTCTTCCAGTGAAAGTAGCCTCTGGTGTCTGTTCACTTATCAAACATAAGTTATCAAACATCAGAGCATAAGTTATGTCAATATGTAGCACAGAGGAATTTTCAGTCCTGGGGGAATCTGCTGGTCCTATTAGAGGGAAATGAATGTTTATATAACGAGTAAACTTCTTTATATTCAGGACAAACATCCCGGGAAATTGAGTAAAGACATCTCTCACTACCTGCCCCTCTTCCCTGTCTGTCACTTTTTTGTCTTCTTTTTCTTCAAGCCAAACTGCCTTTGCCTTCAGCAAGAATGCTCAGCTGGTGCCATGATAATTCAGCTGCACCATCACTTGGGTTAGCTGTTACTGCTTGTTACAGTCATGTCCTTATTATGGTTGTAGGAGAGCAGTTTCCTTCAATCTTCAGGGTTGTTCAGGGTTGGTTTGAGTTTGTGTGTCACCTGAAGTAAAAATCCCAGCTGTGCAAGCACTGTGGAGTGCTGTTGATACAAAACAGACTGCTAAGACTGTGGTTTTGCCTGCCTGGGAAAGCAATGTGCACAGAGTTGGAGAAGCTGGGAGATTTTCTTTTGGTGACTTCCCCTTCCACCTCTCTTTTATAGACTCTGGGGTGATGTGGGGCAGTAGTTGCCTACTTCTATAGAAAGTATGAGGATGACCTGACTCTGGTAGTGCTGGAGCTTTTCCAGCATCAGTGGGACAGTTCTTTTGCCTCAGTCTTCCTTCAGGTCCTCAGCAAGGAATGCAGTGTGCTAAAGGGGGCTGGGACATAGTTCCACAGGCAACCTGCAGGGTCAGTGAGTGAGATGTGGCTGCAGGCTCTTGGTGCTGGCATTTGTCTGGGATCCCTCACACTACAGACTGGATGCTTCCTGAGACATCTTCCACCCAACTAACAGCACCCTGAGGAAACAATTTCTAAAGGACTTTTTGGAATGAGTATTTTAAAATAATCCCAAGAGCACTTTTGCTAGGGCATGCTCGAGCAGTCCTGGTGCCATGTGCCTGTGGGTGAATGCTCTGACCTGAGCCGTTGTGACAGCTTTCTGCATCACTCCTTCACACAAGAGAAGGGTGATACAAGAAATACAAGAGGGCCTGTGTTGGAATTTGTGAGACTGCTCATTTACCATCCTCCACCGTTCAAGTTTCTGCACCACTGATCTCCAGTGTGCTTGGACAGAGACAGAGAGAAGCATACCTACAGCATTTGATAGGGAGCTGGCCTCCTCTTCAGTTACCCTGGTGTATGTTGTCATACCAGTTCCTGGCATTCCTGCACACCCACAGATATATAACTGGGAGCTCTCTGCTTCTTTGTAGAGAGAGGCAAAATCTTGACTTCTCAGCTCCCAGTTCCTCTGTGCTGGCACTGCTGGGAAGTGTGCAGCCAGCAGCAACAGGTATGTTCGGAGTGCTGGCAGCTGTGTTCCAGAGACTGCTTAAAGAGGACATGCACAGATGAAAGCAAATCCATGGCCAGGTTGAAATCTTGCTCCTAATTCTGTAGCAGAGCAAATCAGTAAGGCTGGCAGTGTAGAGACCCCCCAGAGATGCCCTGCCTTTCTTCTTTGCAAGGATCACTGTTCTTCTCCTGCCTGTTTATGGAACAAATAGAGCCAGGCCAGACTGGATTTCCTCCCCTTACAGCTCTGTTGTTGCCTTTCATTGGCACAGTCCTTTAAAGAGATGAATCTGATTTAACACATCCGAACATTGCTGGCAGAGCTGTCTTTATTTGGGTGATCTTGGTATCTCTGCCAGCTGGCACGGAGCTGGGGAGCACAACAGGGTGCAGGGGAGCTGGGGTCACTTTCCCCTGTTAGATGTTGCAGGGAAGGACTGCAGCTGTGCAGGTGGTCAACCTGCAGAAGGTCAGTGGTTCTGTAGCTGCCTTCTCCAACCAGTCAGCCAGGCAGGTGGACCTCAGTCTCCTTCACTGGCTTGCTGAGCATCACGTACCAGGTGTGGACAGGTGAAGCAAAAGCCAAGCTGCAGAGCTGCTGGGGTTAGGGCAGATGTTTGGTGGTGGCCTCTGCTTTCTCCTGTGATTTGCAGGGGTGTTTATTATCTCCCATTCACATGTTTAAGGCCCCAAATACCATCATGCTTCTGCTCTTACACCTGCCTGCTCCCATCTCCAGTTCCCAGTGACTTTCTTGGAGGATCCCCCTTTCGTCAAGAAGTAAGAGCCTACAGCAAGTGACTGAGCTTGTGCAGAAATGGCCCCTGCTGCCAATGCTCAGGACTGTTACTGCTACCCTGGATCTCCTTGAATTCTTCACCTGCCCTGAAGGGTTCTGGGGTTTGGTTCGAGTCAGGCTCAGTGAGCCGGTGAGGGGACCCCAATGGGAATGCAGGTGTCCTGCAGTTCCAGGCAGATGCACAGCTTGTTTGATGCCCCTCTGAGCTTTCAATATTTGTCCCCCTGTGAGGGAAAGCTCCTACATTAAATGTACAATTTACATTTCTAGTTTTCCATTAAATGCTACTTTGTTTCAGTTTAAATAACTACTAATCAGTTCATTAGAGCACTCCATCAACTAATATACATACGCTTTGAATTTTTAATTCGAATTAGATAAAGCAGCAGGTCTTTTATCTTTTGTATCCTCAATAAAGAGTTTTCTGATACAAGAAGCTGCGGTTGTCAAACACAGTTTGACGGTTTTAATTTTGTGAATACTTGCCTTTCGTATGCATTTATGATCTCACATCTCAGATCATAATATATCTGTGCAAGTCACTTGCTGGCAATTAACAGTTTGGACAGAATTTTATGGTGAAATTTGGAATTTCATTAATTTTACGTTTGAATGAAGTTAGAAGGAGGAGGGGAGACTGTGGTATTGGCTGTGCAGTTGGATTTTTTAAAGGGAAGCATAAGAATAAAATAATGAAACAAAGGAAGTATTTTAAGAGCAACTTCAGCTCCATTCCTCACATTTTTTGAAGTGCTGGTAAATTATTTCAACAGTAGGTGCTTTTTGGTAAAATCTCTTTTTTCCATCTTACCTTTGTGATTATATTCTTTGCTCTAGGTTTTACAAGGGGTTTCTGCTCACAGATGAAAGATGAATTACGGTATAATCAAGCAACACAAATCCTCCAATTTTTCCTTGCCCATGCATTCTGATAGAAACACAACCACCTAATTGGCAAAGATTACAGTTCTATGTGCATTTCAAATATTGCCTCCGCATAGTAAAGTGCACAGCTAGTTGTAGCTGGTTAGGTTCGATAACTGGGTGGAAACACCAGTTAATGCAGTGGCTTTAGTTTGCCACAAGCACAGAACTCAACATCCAACATAAGCAGAGCAGACGATTGGGGATACAAGCATCATAAAGTCACCTCAGGACACTAGTTTACACTGATCAGCAAAAATGGATGCCCTAATCAGGCACAAAAGGACACTGGAACTGAATAAGAAAGCAAGTGGCCTCTTGGGGATACAGTCTCAGGATGACTTGCCATTCCTGTTATCAGTATTACAATCTGAAAGTCACATTCAGAATATTATTTATTGCACCTTCCCATGGAATTTAATAGAGTATGCAAAAGGTGAATTGAAAGGCTTGTAACCAACAAAATCCTTTGTTCAGGTTCTTTTTGCCCTTTAAAATGATCAAACTATTTTCTGAAACAGAAACTTCCAAAATTTATAAATTTGAAGAAAAGGCTATATCACTAATAAGAGCTCTCTATAATCTCTGTTTGCATTTCAAAGGATTTACGTTGCTATTTTTGGGAAATTTTCTCTCCTCAGTCTCTGGTTCTTGCACACATACAGAACTGTGCAGAGAGAGAAGCAGAGAGACAGAGAGAATAGTGTCTTTTGGATAGAATAATTACTTTTGATAGATGTCAGTCTTTTACCTGCTAAAGTAGATGGACTAATACAATACCCCACAGAGAAACCAAGTTTAATGGTGCTGTGCTTTCTGTAATAGTATTGAAAATAACCTGCGGTTAGATCACAAAGATTCAGAGGCTTACAGTGGGAATTGAAATACCTGCAAATCAGTGATTCTCTTGGCTAACTATAAAGGCCTTGTAAACACTATAAGCAGCTGCATTTTTTAACTTATCTTTTTCAAACGCCTACAGTATCACCTCTTCACATGCTCAGAAGCACCTCTGTCTGGGCAAGATAGTTCCCTCCTGTTGAGGCCCTTCTACTGGGCTGATTTGTCTGCTTCACACTTCAAGGAAGCAGAATTGGCACACATCTTCAAGGGCGGATTACTTTGAATGGATGCAGATAGTGGCAATCATTAACATATACTCAATATTTCTTATTTGCAATGTTGAGACAGCTCCCTGCTCTGAATGCTAAATGGTTGCAGAACAACCTGCTAAAGCTCTTACACTTGCACTGGCTAAGAAAGGCACTTGGGTATTTTACTCTGGGATGTGTATTCCACTATGAACAGAGGAAGCATTTAAAGTTAAACATGGAAGTTAGCAATGCCATTGTATCTAACATACATTTTGAAGCTGGTTCTTATCTCTATGTCTTACACTAACTAAATCAATTTCAGCAGCTAAGGAGATTTGGGTTGTGGGAATGTTCTCCGACATGCACTTTTAGCAGCTCTTTATGTTACATTTGCATTTACCATTTTCAAGTCAAAACTGCATTTCAGTGGAGTAGTTTACTGCCTATCCATCCACTATGAATTGTAATTCTTATTGTTTACAGTCTCTTAAGTTTAACCATTAGTGTTTATTGCCAGTTTTAACAGCTCTTTCTTTGTCAGGGATACTTTGTTTCCTCTCAAGAGGAATTGAGTTCATATTTTTAATTTTGTAGATCAAACACAAATCAGCTTTGCGTTCT
Organism: Picathartes gymnocephalus; assembly: GCA_013390045.1. Lineage (NCBI taxonomy): Eukaryota > Metazoa > Chordata > Aves > Passeriformes > Picathartidae > Picathartes > Picathartes gymnocephalus. The sequence goes on from WEKY01010208.1 coordinate 39,207, forward strand.
AAGTTAAAACTTTAGTTGTGAATGGGAAAAGAAACAAACCAAAAAACACCAACAGCAGCTGAAAAAAGGCAGTGTGAATCTTGCAGGCAAAAGCGGCTCATAATTCTTCTTTCTTGTCACCATTGTCATGTCTTCGTCCTCAGATTATCATAGAAAAAGTCATAGGTTCTTTCATTTTTCCTAATGATTAATTTTTAAAAAGATATTTGTTATTTTGCATGGCTTCTAATGTAATGTTAAAAAATAAAAGTCACTCGGTTTCTACAAGAAGGTTCTTTGTAGTATGCTTACATAGCATTTTAAAATACAACATGACTCATGTTTCAAGAAATTTTAATTTAAATTAAATATCAAATTTCTGATTCCCCATATCGTGCTTGAAATTTATTAAGATCTAGCTTATATTTTGTCATCTATTGTCTCAAACAACAGGGGATATATCTCAAGATTTCCACTTTGTTGCCAGTGGAGACAATTTACTGAAGAAAAGTAAAAATGCAATGTAAATTAGAAGACTTGAAGTTTTCTGTTGAATTATATACAGATGGATTAAACGTAACCTTATGTAGTTCTCAGGTATAGTATGGCCTGGCTGTTTCATATTTATGGGGCTTTTATTCCCATAAATTCATAATAATTCATATTGTGGAAGTCTAAATTATGAAATAAAATTCTTAGACATAGCATATATTTAGGAAAATCTAGCTTTGAAGAACTTATTCTAATATCAGGTTTTTTGACATTTTCACAAAATATGTTTCATATTATTTAAAACATATTTTCAAACCTATCTTTTTTAATCTCTTGTGGAAGACATTTGCATAAGACCTCTCTGTATGTGTTCTTTGTTCTATATATGTTTTTCTTACAGCTGACAATGTCCCTAAATCTAGTGTGTCTCTACATTTCCTCTAAAGTTTCTTAAATTGTATCTTAACTTGCTCATCAAGGCATACAAAATCAAATTGAATACTTTTTTAGAACATGTGTAATAAAAGCAGAAAGGACTGAATTAATCAGGAAAGAAGTTTGGGTTTACATTATCTCTTTTTCATTTACTAAAAATTTTGGTTACTATGTATGTTTCATAATTAATAAATATATAGGTAATACAACAGAAAAGGACAGAAGAAATGTAAATAAATTATTTCTGATATATTTGTATAACTGGTTTTGATGCTGTAGTCTCAGCTTCTGGCAAGGAAAGCACAAAGATTTTAAGAAGAAAAACTACAAAATAAATAGCGGAAGACTAATATAAAATCTAAAATGAATAAAAGTTTTAATGCAAGTCATAAATATCTAGAAATAAGAAACTACTTTTTAAAATATTCAGCAATTGTCCAAGATCTTAAAAAAAAAAAAGCCTTATAAACTCATTGCTTTTCTGCTGAATTTTGTTTTCGTTCCAGAAAAAAATTTAAAAAAAGGAAATCCTGATTTAGTAAAAGTAAATAGACATAGGGATTCTGTACTAAATAGAAGATTAATTCATGATATCAGATTAACCATTTTCTAGACACAAGTATATCTTTTCAAGTAACACATTTTAAAACACAACTCAGATGAAGCAATAAGAAATGTAAGCAAACAAATACCTGGAATTGCTCTGAAAAAATAACCCAAACATTAAGCAACAAGTCCAATATACCATAACATTTTGCATCCAAACTCTTTTTAAAAGCACTGCATGACATACCAAAATACTAGTTCAATCACTGAATAAATAAATATTCACATAGAGCAATTATGACTATGCACAGCAAGGCTATTATCCAGTTTTAATTAATTTCTTAGCTCTTGAATCTGCCTTGATGCTGAACAGCCTTGCTTAGAAATATGTTAGTCATTGTACACAAAGAAAAGATATCAGTTGTCTGAGATGGACAGGAAATCTTCCTGAATATTCTGCAAAGCACTCTCTAGTGTTTATTGATTACCTGACATTTAAATAACTCTTATTTAATTGTTTCTTCCTTGGCAATCCCATGGACTTAAATTTGCTTGTATGTTAGCTGATATTAAGAAAGGCAGGTATTGATATGTCTGGTAACAAAATGGATGTATACAATGCACAGTGATATAAGAATGATTCACAAAAATGATGAGGAATGTCATCACAAAAGAGAAAAAAAGAAAAATTGTTAAGGAAAGTTTACATTGATCAGTAGTCTTGGGAAGGGAGGCAAAAGCCCTCAATAGTCATATACACTTCCAGAGACAGAATTAAAATTATTAAAAAATTAAAATTATTTCATCATATCCTGGAGAGCAAATTGAAAGACAAATATTTTTTGTATTAAACTGAGCACAATACTTATAAGAAGTTAAAGTTTGGTCTGGGAAAATTAAAGCCATTGTCAGGAAGATAAAAATTAGGGCTGGGAAGTAATGGCTGCAAATTTATCTGGCTTAAATACTAAGTCATCCTGACACGAAATAAGAAAGGTACAAGTAAGGCAAGGAGAATGAAATAGAAAACAGTGATCTCTGTGGTGACTGGAAAGGGATTTTAAACCTACTGATTGGAGTAGCCGTATTATTCCCTGCTGTCTTCTGTCCTGCCATTCCGATGAAATTCCTTTACAGTATAAACTGAATCAAAATCCCAGTGCCAATAATAGCAGATCATGAGGAGATAGTTTCAGTCTCCTTATTTATGAGGTACCTTCATACATCATCATTAAACAAAACATGTTGACACTCCTGCATCTCATCAGTTTTCACAAAGAACCAGTTGCTGGTAATCCTAATTCCTATGTAAAAAAAGCCAGTATTTTTTAGAATCTTCAAGAGTGTATCAAATATACTGTGAATTAATCAGTTCTGTTTAGTGGACACTACTGTAGTTAAACAAAGGTATGTCTTCACTTCATTATGTTAACTTTTCACTTTTCCATGAGTCTTCTGTTCTAACAATATTAATTGTAAGGATAAGAGGTTGGTTGGAATACCAGAAGATACCAACTTTGCTGATGGTACCTGCACCTTGCAGTGAATGAGATATTAAGTGCAATAAAAGACCTAGAGCTTAGTCAGAATTGCCCGTGAATTCTGACTTTATGACTCAAAAGTCAAAAGTAAAAGTTTATCTATCTAAAATAACATCAGATAATCCCATGTCTGAAAGGTAAAGCACTGCGGAACTGTTCCATTCACTTGCCTAGGCAACATGTATCTGGTGGCTGCATCTGCAAGTGCAGAAGGCAAGCTCCATTTTTAGAAGCACAGTAAGAGGCAAATACTAATATTAAGCAATGTTCTCAGCATGGACTGTTATGAATAAATCTAAATCATAGAATACAGTGGCCAGATAAACTGAAGTGTTATTGGAAGAATTATGTACAATTGCACAAATGGCAGACAGATTTGGACATATGGCAAAATTGGTTCTTTTGAGGAAAAGAAACCTAAGATGACACACAGTGATTTTTTGAATCACTTAAATCTTCTAAGTCAATTTTACAGCCTTGTAATATAAGGAAATTGAAGGGATTGGCCCAAGACAGCCTTGGTTAGCAAAGACAGAAATTTGCCTCCTAGTCTTACTGATGTCTCTTATGAAAATTGATAGTACCATATAGCTCTCTCACTCCTCTGAACCATTGAATTAGGATAGGCAAAACATTTGCATTTCATTCTTATTCATATTAGGAAATTACACCTCTTGGAGGACTGAAAATTTTCTTTGTAAAAATTTTATAATATCTGTAATACATGTGTTTGTGTCCTGAGTTCTGTTATTTGGTGCATCAGTTGCCTCTTCTGTTTCTTATGGGCAGAACAAACTATATAATTGCAAGCACAGAACCAATACGTTTACCTAGTCCTAGTGAAGAGATGGCAACCCATCCTGGTATAAAATATATATATATGTACATAATATTGCTTTTTAAGGGCTCTCACTTGAAGAAGAGTGCTGTGGTATCTCTCCCATCCTTACCCCCTGTAAAACGAATAAAGTTCTAACGTAACTGTCCATGACCCAGGCAATGAATTTGCAACTTTAGTTCATTGATTAGTAAGAGTCAGCAAGAGCTAATATAAGGTAAGCCAACTCACCTAGCACTGAAAACCATAAAAGAAATCCCAAAGCCAAAACAAAGACAGCTAAAACTTAATTGTAATTAGAGCGCAGTCATTTAGTTGAAAAGTATAATTAATTGCTGGCAAATGGTATATTTTCTGTCTTCTGTTGTTTAACAGTCATTTTTCCCATCTTTGTTTTTACATTAATATTTTCTATATTTATTTTCATATAAGCTAGGTCAACATACAATCTAACTGAAGTATGATATGCAAGGCCTATGTTACACAGTAATCAAGGTAAATTTCCATTAATCTTGCCTGAAATTTAACTTTAAATCATAACTACAAATTTATATTTTCCTTTATAGGCACTATATTGACCCTGTAGCCTAACTTCATTCATGCCTTTATATATTTATTGATTATTCCCCAAGGTATGTGTTATTTTCAATCAGCCAAGTTACCTGCGCTGCTTGGTTTATGCCTCTCCTGTTGATCATACTCTCCTTCATGCTGTGTAATTACTGGTGTCCTTGTGGTTTCTGAAACATCATCATGGAAAACAGAAGTTTTACCATGTTGATAAAACTAAGCCACCCTCCACATGAAGGCAACTACATACAGAAGGAAATAGGTTTGAGTCGTCTTTCAATATACATGTAAAGAAACCAATTGTTGTTCCAGTTTGTTTTTTATTTTAGTTTGCTTACAGGGAAAGATAAGCTGTATTTCATAAAAAACAGGCTATAGATAAAATTCTGAAAGACTTAATCCGATTCCTTCTCTAACAGATGCAGTAGTAGGAAAACAGCTCTTGTTTTATGGCTTTAGCAAACAAAATATATTACCTGCAGTTATTAAATAGATAGTTATTAAAAAATATTCAACATTGCAATATCAACAACACTGATCATAAGTTAGAAAAATGTCTGATTCAGAAACAATACCATCCAATAGGTCTTCCAAATATCCTTTACTGTGCTATCACTTAACCCATAGAAACATAAAGTTAAATTAAATCAGTCTTCCAAATGTGGCCATTAATCATTTACAAGTAACACCAAAAACCTTAAATTTTTGCTGTAAAGGTATTTTGGATTTGTACCACTTGTGCATTTGACTCCTATAGGAGATAGCTTTGCACTTGTTATTCAGCTGACACAACAGCAATATCCTTCAAACTGGATTCAAAGGATTGCTTCAAAGCTCTCTCTTCTTGTCTGTTACTTTCAAAAGAACATTACCCAACATAAAATGTCTCCTTAATGTTGATACAGCTGATCTGATTTCATTTGCTGTGCACTGCTCAATATATTTGTATCTAATGTTTAAAATTCTGTATTC
>WEKY01010213.1:1261-15269 GCA_013390045.1 Picathartes gymnocephalus
CCCCGATTATTTTTGCTTTAACATCAGGAAAAATATGGAAAAATCTGGAAAAATCTGGAATCTCCCCCCTGTGCTGCTGATTGTTCCAAACAGCCTGGAATTTTCCAATTTCCTTGGAGTAAATCCCTGGGTCAATCCCTGGGCCGAGCAGAACACCTTCCCAAGGCTCTGTGGGATTTCTTCCCAAAGTCATCTGGAAAACCGGAGGATTTTCCTTCGGAGCTGGTGACTCACTGGGCTCTGGAGGGATGAGAAAATCCCTGGATTTGCTGCTCTCATCCTCTGACTCACTGGCTCCCAATAACCTCGTGGCTCCTCAGCAGATCTTCGGGAATTTTTGGCAGCAGGAATTGCTTTTTCCTGCTGGGAAAATCGATTTCCAAAGGAGCAAGTCCTGAAAAAAAACCACCAGGATTTCTCCTGGCAGCAGGAATAGTTTTTCCTGCTGGGAAAATCAATTTGCAAAGGAGCAAGTCCTGAAGAAAAAAAACCAGGATTTCTCCTGGATTTCAGGATGAATTCGCTTCCTGAGGAGGAAAAGCTGCAGTGTCCAAAAATGGGAGGGGTCTTGGCATTCCGAGGGCAGCACAACTAAAAATTGGGATTTAATGTGCAAAGTCACGCCCTGAGGGGAGCAGCAGGAATTTGGGGATAAATCAGGAGCTCTCCAGGCAGGAATTAGGCTGGGAACGGAGGGTGGGAATGTTTTAGAGGGGAGTAAAATGTCTGTGATCCAAATGGACCTGCCAGGGAATTCTCATGGAGCCAAAGGAATGCTGGTGACACGGAGGGGATTCCAGATTTTTCCTGAGGTGAAAGAAAAAAAAAAAATATATCAGTGATTTCTGAATATTCCTGATTGCTCTCAGGAGCCCAACAGGATGTTCAAATCCCAAAAAAAAAAAAATCAGTTTAGGGATGGAAAAAGAGGGAGAGCTCATTTGGGAAATCTCCAAAGGGAAAGGCTGGAGCAGGAAGGAAAAATAGTGATAGAAAAAGTAGTGATTGCACAGTGAATGGTATGGGAGGGCCTAAAAATAAAGTTATTTATCTAAAAAAAAACCTCAAAAAACCAGAATTGAGGGGAGAGATTTCCGTGTTGTGAATGTGTTCAAATGGGGAAACTGGGAACTGGGGAAATGGGCTGAAATCAGCTGGAATTGGGATATTTTATCACAAATTACGTAACAGCCTGCGACTCCTCGGCCCTTTGATCTCCTCTGTTGGTTTGGGCTGTTCTGTTCCTTGGGGATTTCACTGAAATTCCTGAAAAGATTGGATTTTCCAGCTCTGTTTTTGCAGTGTTGGTGCAATTTTCCCAAATATTTCATTGCTGTCCTTTTCCTCCTGCTCGGAGTCAGGAATGGAAGGACTTTATGGACAAGGTGACGGTGATGATGATGGTGATGACGATGGTGATGATGACGATGGTGATGATGATGATGATGATGGTGATGGTGATGATGGTGATGATGATGACAATGGTGATGATGACGATGGTGATGATGATGACGATGGTGACGATGATGATGATGATGATGATGACGGTGATGATGATGACAATGGTGATGATGATGACGATGGTGACGATGATGATGATGATGATGACAATGATGGTGATGACGATGATGATGATGATGACGATGATGATGATGATGATGATGGTGATGCTGATGATGATGATGGGGTGGGGTTTATTTTCCTTTTGTTAAAATTCCCCATTTTACCTCGATCCGTTTTCAGGCTCAAATTGCTGTTTTCAGCCTTAAAATGCAAGCCAGTGTTTTAAATTCTGGATTGCACGCTTGACTGTACCATGTGAAAACTGAGAGTCCATTTCAGCCCCGCAGTTTTATTCCTGGGAACTCCTGCTCAGTCTTTTTGCTGTCAAAATTCAGATTTTCCTCTGGAAATCGTTGTTTGGCTTTGCCTGTTGTGGGCAATTGGATTTAGGAATTTCCTGCTTTGTCTTTTTTCTCCAAATCCCTCAAGCTGGGCTGGATTTCTGGGGTTTCTCTGCCACAATTTAAGTTACAAAAGGATTTCCGTGCGTTCAAGTCTATAAAAGCTAAATTTTCCTATTTTGTATCATATTTTCCTATCGATGCTCCAGTATTTTCCTTGATAAAGGGAAAATTGGATTAATTTTCTCCTCATAATTTAAAAACCCCGCAAGGTCAACCTGGTTAAAATTTTCCATTAAAAATATTGGAAGGAGAAATGGACACGAGAAGGATCTTCCTCAATTAAGATTTTCCTCCTGGGTAATAAATGAAGGGGTGAAAACAAGATTTTGATACAGATATAATTGAAAATATCTGGTTTGGTTCCCAATTATATATTGCGAAAAAAAGCTTTGGGAAAAACACATTTTTCACCACAAGAATTTCCTCTTAGGAATTTCCATAATACGGAACTTTTTCTGAAAAAATTCTTTGAATTCCAAGTGTACTTTGATTTTTTTCCTGTAAATACAATGGGGAAAAATGACATTTTTCTCTGACATTCATTCAATTTTTGCCCCCAGGTCTTCCCACTTTATTTCCGTTGCTCTCTCTCCCCCTAAATTCAGAGATTGACCCAAAGTTTTAATTTGAATTATTCCCACTGTGGATCTGCAGCAAGTTAATGTGCCAGGTATTCATAACTCCCAAAAATCTGGGAAAAAAAATCATTTGGGAACAAGGCAAAATGGGGAAGCTTTCCTGTTCTTGTTAAAATTCAGATTTATTGGGATGATTTATAACTCTTATTTATGGTTATTTCTTAAAGGGGTGGGACTGAGGAGATTTAACACACCAAGGTTTTCAAGCAGCATGACAAAAACTGTGTAAAAAGCAGATTTTTTTTTTTTTTTAACAAAAATCGAGTGAATTCGACCAGATTCTCCCTATTATCAATAACAGTGGCTGTTTGGCAGAGGTTAAATTTGCAAATCTGCAGCTTCTAACCCCTTGGAATTGCAATTTTTGTGCCCTTCTGTAGCCAAGACTTTGCTCCGAAGGGAGAAATGAAGAGAATAATCCAGAAATTCCACGAAGACATTCCAAGATTACAAATGTCCCAATCCTTTACCTCCCTTCTGATGGGAATTTGCTGGGAAAAAAAGCTGATTTTTATTTCCAGTACCTGGTAATTGAGTGCTCCAAAGCTCCTCTGTGACTTACAAACATCCCTGCCGTAAAATTCCCATTCCGCACGTCCTTAACGCTTCCCAAATCCCAACTTTGAGGAGCTGCCTGGCAAAAAAAAAAAATCAGGTTTTTTTGAAGTGTGTTGAAGTCAGTGAAAGAAACAATTTAAATCAGCTGAGAACGTGTACGGGCCGGGCGCTAAATTTAGGCAAAAAAATTCCACTTTCTCCTGCTATTTTTTGAGGTGCTGCTCCGCTTTCTCCCGAGTATCTGATAAATTCGGGAAGCGTTCGCCACACTTTGGGTTTACAAATATTTGGAGTTTTTCTGGTGACCTGTTTTCCATAAACAGCATCTCTTTGGGAATTTTGGGAATTCACACACCCCCCCAGCTTTAGTACTCTGGCACCACCTTATTAAAATATTGGCAATATTTGCGTCAGCAACTGCTACTGCGAGGTTTCCCTCTGGGGCTTTTGGAAGCTGCCTTTTTATTGCCGGCAAATTTCATTTTTCCTTGGTTAAAACGGGGAAATAAACTCCACAAAACCGGGAAACAAGCCCCATAAAAATGGGGAAATAAACTCCAGAGAAACAGGAAAATAAACGCCACGGAAACAGGAAATAAACCCCACAGAAATAGGGAAAATAAACGCCACGGAAACAGGAAATAAACCCCACAGAAATAGGAAATAAACTCCAGAGAAACAGGAAATAAATTCCAGAGAAACAGAGAAATAAACTCCACAAAAATAGGGAAATAAATTCCACAGAAATAGGAGTTTCCTATTTCACAGCTGTAAGAAAATTTCCTATTTCTGTGGAGTTTATTTTCCTGTTTTTGTGGGGTTTATTTCCTATTTCTGTGGCATTTATTTCCCTATTTCTATAAGGTTTATTTCCCTATTTCTGTGGGGTTTATTTCCCTATTTCTGTGGAGTTTATTTCCCTATTTCTGTTGGGTATATTTCCCTATTTCTGTGGGGTTTTATTTCCCTATTTGTGTGGAGTTTATTTCCCTATTTCTGTGTGGTTTATTTCCTATTTCTGTGGGGTTTATTTCCCCTATTCCTGTGAGGTTTATTTCCCCTATTTCTATGAGGTTTATTTCCTTATTTCTCTGGGGTTTATTTCCCTATTTCTCTGGGGTTTATTTGCCCTATTTCTGTGGGGTTTATTTCCCCTATTTCTGTGGGGTTTGTTTCCTATTCCTGTGGTTTATTTTCCTATTTCTCTGGAGTTTATTTCCTGGTTTTTTGGGGTTTATTTCCTTGTTTTAATGAAGGAAAAGTGACATTTTCTAGCACTAAAATCTGAGCATTGCTCCCAGCCCAGCCGGGTTGAGATGCTGAGCCAGGGCTGTGTTTTTCAGGCACAGCATTTCAATAATAATCACTTCTACCTCTGCTAAAAATTGCAGAGATAAAATGGTTGATATTTCAGATCGCAGCAATTAAGGCTCTGCTAATTTTTTGATTAGGATCTGATTACCTCAGGAGGCCTCTGAACTGCCTGTTGCAGTTCATGGGAAATGATTTAATTATTTTTATCCTTTTTTTTTTTTTTTCCCGCTACAGCCCCCAATCCCAGTGTGGTGTTACGAACACTTTGGTCTGTCAGGGTTTAAGGGGAAATTCTGCACTTGGGATAAAACCCTGATCTGGTTTCGTGCATGGAAAAAAAAGGCAAAAATCGATTTATTAACTTTGAACTCGATTAAATCTGAACCTCAGAGCAGGGGGCCTGGCTTAAGAGTCCAAACTTCTAGTGGTTTATAAAAAACCACAACAAATGCATAAAAATCTCTCTCAAAAACCCACAGTTTCTGTTATATTTCATCTCAATCACTTGTTGATGTAACGTGGGGCATCTTCCCTGAGCAAATAGGCAAAATTCTACCAAGATTTGGTTTGTTTTTATATAAAAAATAACTGTTACTGGCTTTGGAGTTCAAGAACCTCAGTTAGTGGCTCAAGGATGGAAAATACTGTTTAAATTTGCACCGGCATCAAACTGGTGCCATTATTTTCTGCCATCATTTTCATCCCAGCAAAATCTGACCGGCATTTTCGTGAGTTAAAAAAAAAAAAAAAATCTCATTTTAGGTCTTTCCTAATCTGTTCCAGGTCAATGCACAAACTGACCCAGCTGGAGAGGCTCGATCTGGGCAATAATGAGTTCTCTGAGCTGGTAAGAGATGCTCCGGTTTTTAATGGGAAACCTGGGGGGTTTCGGATGCTCTGTGCACGGGGCATGGAACTTTTATTGGGAAAGCCTGGTGGGATCACGGCCTCGGACGTTTCCCTCCAAGTCTGGGATTCTGACTTTCCAGCAGAGGGCAACTTTGGTCTCCCGAAGGAGTTTCCATCCCTATCTCATCCCCAAGATCTGAATTAATTCCCACAAGATTTAAATCTTTTGGGAATTTCCTCTGTTGTCAGCACAGCGGGAGATGCTGTACCCTGGGAGTCGTGGGAGAGAACAGGAGATCAGGGATTTCAGCCCTGCAAGGGAATAATTCCTGCAGCTTTGGTTGAAATGGAGATAATTCCACCAATTCCAATTCCAATTCTAAGACAAACCCTGAGATGTCACCTGGCGGTGAAAAGCTGTAGCAAAGTCCCTACCTCTGTTTTATGGAGCAACTCCCACCCCGTTCCAGGCTGCTCATTTATTCCATGCAGGAGAAAAGAGAGGATTTAACTGGGATTTTTAATCAACATCTTCAGCGCGGATAAACAGAATGGCATTTTCAGAAAGCGCTGCTTGGAATTTCAATTGTACGAATTAAATCCTCGCCGAGTTCAGTTCTTCTGGATTTGCGGTGTTTGAAAAGAACTGGGTGATATTCCAGATTTTTCCATGGCAGCACAGTGACCTCACAAGTGATAAATCAGGAAAGAGGTGGCCCCATCCTGCTTTTAGGGCCAGAATTCCCAAATTATCTCATTTTTCAGGCAGCTGCTCCAAAAACATAGGAACTGGAATCAAATGCCAGGAGCCAAATGGGCCAAGAGGCCAAGGAACAGTGGGAATGTGCAGGAATGCCTTGGGAAAAGTGGTACTGGTTTAACTCACACCTGGAAAAAAGGGATTTAAAGGTCTTGTTTTCATGGATCCTGAAAACCTGACTTGGGTTTCCATAGAAATTTCCCTTTTATTGGAGAGAAATGGTTGGAGGTTCATTCCTTTGGGATCCTGGGACCCTTCCCTTGGAGCTGGAAAAGTCTCCTGCAGCCAGATGGAGCCATGGGCTGGGGCTGCCAGGGCCAAAATGAAATCATTCTGTTCATCCTCTCTGCTGGGAACAGGACTCCCAAATCCTGGGAGAGGAGAGCATTCCTGGAATGCAAATTGTGGCTCCCTAAATAGCAGCTGTATCCAAGATGGGATCAAGGAAGGGAAGAGGCAGATCCAGTCAGGTCTCCAGGAGCAGCAAATCCCAAGGGTTTGAGGGGGGTCAAACCTGGCCCTGGGAAGGGGAGGAGCAGCAGCTTTGCCAAGTTTGGCTTCTCCTCACCCAATTCCAGAGATTCAGGAGGCTGCAAAGGCTTTGGGAGAAACTCAGGAAGGGAAGAGGGAAAGGGGAGGAGAGAAGGAAAAGGAAAGAGGATAAAATGGAATGTAACTTTCTCAAAAATTCCTGTGAGTCTTCCATTCAGACTCGATCCCAGGAAGATTTTCTGTAAGGAGAGAGGGTGGACCAGGCTCCTGGAAAGGGGGATTAAGGGACATTTGGACAATTCCCTGGATAATATCCTGTAAGGTTTGGTCAGACTGGATTGGTCAGGGAGTTGGGCTGGGTGGTCAGTGTGAAACCCTTCCAGCTGGTTCTGTTCTGTTCCTATTCCTGGTCCTGGTCCTGGTCCTATTCCTATTTCTTTTCTGTTCTATTCCTATTCTTTTTCTGTCCTATTCCTATTCCTATTCCTATTCCTATTCCTATTCCTATTCCTATTCCTGTTCCTATTCTTATTCCTATTCCTGGTCCTGGTCCTGGTCCTGTTCCTATTCCTATTTCTTTTCTGTTGTATTCCTATTCTTTTTTTGTTCTATTCCTATTCTTATTTCTACTCCTATTCCTATTCTGTCCTATTCCTATTCTTATTCCTATTCCTGGTCCTGATCCTGGTCCTGTTCCTATTCCTATTCTTTTTCTGTCCTATTCCTATTCCTATTCCTACTCCTATTCCAATTCCTTTACTGTTCTATTCCTCTTCCCATTCCTAGTCTCATTCCTATTCCTCTTCCCAGTCCTTTTCCGTCCTATTCCTATTCCTATTCCCATCCCTATTCCTATTGCCATCCCTATTCCTATTCCCAGTCCTTTTCTGTCCCATTCCTATTCCCATTCCCATATGACTCTATTCCAACTGTAGAAACTCATGTGGAAAATGAAAATATTCCCCAAGCAGAGCTGACCCAAAGCGTTTCTAACGGAGACAAATGAGGTTTCAATGGCACTTTAGCACCAGCCCATGCACGAGATCTCACCTGGATCATGCCGTGCCCTAATGGGGAATGTTCCACGGTGCTCCACAATAACGGGAAAATCCATCACCCTGGGAAATGACGATCCAAGGAATTCCCCATCACAGTGTGCTCTGCAGAGCCCAGGCACAGGCTGGGGCCGTGGAGAAAGGTGTCTGTTAATGAGAGGGGTTTAAGAGGAAATTAAAGTTGAGAGGGGAAATTATGATTATCCGTAATGACCTCAGCCAGCGAACGCTCCAGAGGGATAAAGAAACGTTCGTCAGCACAGGAACAAATAGCATCAAATGACCATTAATCAATTTAGCCTGGAAATGAGAAGTGGTTTTAATCACGGAAGGACAGCAGAATTTCAGTGGAATTAACAGAGGCAAAATAAATCATCTTCAAAAGGTTCACCAGTAGTTTTTAATAGGAACTCATTATGTGGAAAACAAGGAATGAGTTCTCCTGTTCATCAGCTCTGTTCTTACCTGCTGAGGCATCAGGAGCTTCTCCCACAATTCCCTGGAGAAGCGGAAAATCAGATTTCTTCTGGGAATGGCAACATTCCAAGCCAGACCACACGGATAACTCGAGGTCTCTCTCAGGGGCTGAAGGTCCTTTCGTTTCTGCCTGTGTTGGAATAATTCCAGGGCAACTGCACTGCTTCCAAACACTGGAACCAGATTTGGAATGGAATATTTCATGGAATATTTCATGGAATATTTCATGGAGTATTTCATGGAGTATTTGATACCAGGTTCTGACGGGCTTCGAAAAAAAAAATCTCTACAACTCGAGAGGGCGAAGGCAGATTCCAGGTCTTGGTTTGCTGTGGGAAGTTTTCTGTGGGAAAGGAAAACCCTGCTGGGGAAACCTGGGAATATTTGTGAGCTGGATTGGTAATTCCGGAATTTCACAGCTGTGGGGAGTGAGGAGTGATTTGGGGAATTGCCTTTTTCAGCTCCTCTCACTGATACCCCGAGGTGTTGAGAAGAATGAAACGGATGAAAGTTTAATTTTGCAGTTCCAGGTTTTATCGGTGCCCATTATCTCCTGTGCATTCCCACTCCTGCCTGTGCCAGCTGCAGATATTGAACCTCCCAAGGATGTGTCCTTTGGGCTCGTTCCTTTTGCAGAAGGTTCTTAAATTTTACAAGTTTTGATAAAGAGCAGCAGTGGTGAAATAACATCAAGGGAATATTCTCGTCCTTAAATGCCTGGAAGGCTGAGGTGGGTTATAAAAAAACCAAAGGGAAGTGAAGAGGGAAGCTTTTAATTTTAGGAAAACATTAATTTTTATTTAACTAAAGGAATACTGCTTTATGTAGCTGCCCGTGATTATTTATTCTTTTCCTCAGCCTGAGGTTCTCGAACAAATCCAGAATCTAAAGGAGTTGTGGATGGACAATAATTCCTTGCAGGTTCTACCTGGGGTATGGACATTTATTTTCTGGGATTATTGGGGGGAGGGGGGGATTGGTGATTGCCTGGCAGGGAACACCTGCACCTGCATTTCCTTGGGTGGGTGCACAGAGTCATGAATTAATTAATGAATTAATTGTTGTAAAAGTTATGGGATGGTTCAACACAGAAAAGCTCCACCTGCCTGGTGGGAGGTGGGAATTGGGAATATCCCTTGGATCAGTGTCCAGATGCAGAAATAACTCAGCTGCACGCCCAGGAATACCAGTTTCTATCAGAATTAATTAATTTGGTGCACATTAATTAACTCGGGGGGGCTAATTCTGCTCCGTTGAGGCCGAAGCCACCCCAGCCCCGCCGCGGCGACAGCAACGATCCGAAGGAGGCCGAGCCAGCTGCGGATGGGCTGGATTTGTGTGTTTGTCTCTAATTAACGCTCTAATTAACAGCTCTATCTGCTCCAGTAACTCTGTCTCACGTGCTATTAAGTCTATAGGGAAGTTAAAACAGCTCGTGTACCTGGATGTGTCCAAAAACAGGATCGAGACCGTGGACCTGGACATCTCGGGGTGCGAGGGGCTGGAGGACCTGCTCCTCTCATCCAACATGCTGCAGCAGCTGCCCGATTCCATCGGTGAGGACCTGCTGGCATTCCTCTCCATTTGATTTGATTTGAAGATGGTTTTTTTGGGTTTTTTTTAATATATTTTTTAAAATAGTTTTAAATTATTAACGGTGGTTTTTTTGGAATGACGGGATTTTGTAATTGTGAAGCAAGAAGTGACGTTAAATAGATTTTTTGATTTTTTTTTTAATTATTATGATTATAATTATTATTTTGGAATTACGGGATTTTACAGTTGTGGCAGAAGAAGTGCCATTAAATAGATTTATACTTAATAATAATAATAATAATAATAATAATAATAATAATAATTTTAGACCAATTCACTCAGATTCCAACACGGATTGCTAATTACTGATGTTAATTATTGACGCTCTCAACTGGGTGTCTTCTACTTCCCGTCTTGTTCTTCAACATCTCCCCATCAATCCCAGGATTTTTGTTCCCTGGTTTTCTGCCCAGATTGGTTTTTTTGGGGAGAATTTAGCAGGAATAAATCCATTTGGGATGACACTTCCTAAAATCCAGACCAGAGCTGTTCAGGGTTACAAATCCCGGCTCATGGGAGCTGTTTATCCGTAATTTCTTCCTGCAGGATTGTTGAAGAGACTGACAACTCTGAAAGTGGATGACAACCAGCTCACAATCCTGCCCAATGCCATTGGAAAGTGAGTCGAAATTTCATCATTTTTAATTAAATATATTTATTTTTTTCTTCCCCTCTAGGAAATGTGGGTTTTCAAATATCAAGTAAGGCAAATATCCTGAATTATGAAATAATTTCTAGGTTGTGACGTTTAAATTTGGAGCACCGCTTTTAATCCTGGGGATTTTTCAGTACAAGGGATGAAGAAGGTAAAATACATCCAATTTTTCCAAGAGGAAAACCGAAGATTTCGGATTGAATCAATTTGGATGAGCAGAAGAATTTGGGGGGAAAAAAAATCCTTCTGTTCCCATGGCAACAGCCAGGGCTGGGAGCTGGGAAGGATCCTCCCAGGGATGGAGAGTTCCTAAAATACGACAGAGAACTCCAACATCCTCCAAAATTATCCCATCCCACCCCCTGCCACCTCCCACCATGCCAAGCCCTGCTCCTGGCCTGTAAGAATTGAGCTGTTGTTTTTCCATCTGGGATAAATAATCCATATTTGTGACCTATTCCAGGTGTAGCCACTGAAATTCCAGGTTGGCTTATCCTTGGAGGGTTTTGGATTGATGGGATTTTCACGGAGAGCATTAGAAGCTGATGCTGGGAATCACTGAAGGACAAATCTTTGCCCCCCAAATCTCTGTGGAGCAAAAGATCCTCGTGGAAGTGAAAGCTCAGGAGGCTCCAAGCTCTCCTGGATGCTGCAAAAAGATGGATTTTAAACCCAGCTTCAGCAATTTGGGAGTTCTAAAACCTTTTAAAACTTTTTTTTTTTTTTTTTATTGAATAGCTCCAACTGAAGGAAAATCTCCTTTTTTTAACCCAACACCTGTCCAGCTTTTGCCATGGAACCTTAATTACGTTTCCAAAGGCGCAGCCGCGGCTCCAAGCTGGAATTGCAGGGCAGGTGGGATCACCTGGGATCTGCACGTTGTGCTGGAGCCACCGGCTGCGCTTTTCCAGTGAAAAATTCCCTCTCCTCTAACGAGGGCAGAGTCTCCCACGGCACAAAGGATTTGGCTCTCTGACTCATCCCTTTGGATGGGCTCCTGCCGGCTCTCCTTCTCCAAAATTCCAGTGGTGGAACTTCCCCTTCCCAGAACCTGCTACCGTCACACAGGGACTGGGAATGCGAAGGAGGGAACATTCCCTCTGGGATTTCTCCATGGCAGCGCTTCAGCGCTCTGCTGGGGATCTCATTTTTGGGATTTCTGTTCAAAGGACAAGGCGTGGTGGCTCTCAGAGTGCACAATAGGCCCGGATGGACCCAGCATTCCACACAAAATCAGGGATTCCCGTTAATTCAGAGCGCACAATAGGCCTGGATGGACCCAGCATTCCACACAAAATCAGGGATTCCCATTAATTCAGAGTGGTCACACAAATTGCACTTGGAGAGTTTTGATTTGCAGTCTCATTTTAGAAAGAGGTCAGGAAATATTTCTTCAGAATATTTTAACGTATGTCTATAACCTGTATATTTAATATAGGTTATAAACATATATATATATATAATTACATATATATATATTTGTATATCTCACTCTGTAAAGTGTATTACATCCATACATTCCTATTGGGAATGTTATTTGGATTACCAAAGGTCACATTCTCTGTTCCATAGGAGTTGCCCTGATCTCTGTCTGAAGTCCTTGGCATCCTTCCCTATGTTCTTAAATATCCTCAATATCCCAGAAAAACTGAGTGATAATGTGGGCAAACCAAGTGGCCTTAAAGTGGGTTCCAAAACTCCTGTTATTAGAGACTTCTTCCAGGGAAATCATGGAATGATTTGTGTTGGGATGGACCTCCAAGCCCACCCAGTGCCACCAGGGACAGCTCCCACTGTCCCAGGCTGCTCCAATCCCACCCCCCCTGACCTTGGACACTCCCAGAGACCCAACAAATCCACCTTGGGTGTTCCCTGTCAGGGCTGGAGCTGGCGAAGTTCTGGAACTGGCAGAGATTTGGAGTTGTTAATTGGATGATCCAGCCACTAACGAAGGGTTTCCCATTCCAGTTTGTCCCTGCTGGAGGAATTTGACTGCAGCTGCAACGAGCTGGAGTCGCTGCCCTCCACCATCGGGTACCTGCACAACCTGCGCACCCTGGCCGTGGACGAGAACTTCCTCCCGGAGCTGCCCAGAGAGGTGATTCTGCCAAAAACGGGCTGCTCACCTTGGCTTGGTTGATTAGTTTATTAAGAAAAACTTTAACAACTGGAAAAGATAAGCCCAGACCCCCAACGGCAAAGCCAAAACAAAAACAGCGCACGCGCGCTCAGCGCTCCTTTGGTCAGGCGAGTGCGAAAAACGAGCTCCGCTCTCCTGTAAAATTTGAAAGTTTAATAAAGGACAGTAAGAGACAGAGATAACAAAGCACAGTTTAACAGCCGGGTGCTTGGCATTCAGCCAAGAGCACATATTGCTAGTTTTGGAGACGCTCTTTAAATACCTTTTCTGTTGCACATTCATAAACCATTACGCATATTCAATCTTCCCCACAAACTGGTTTACACATTCCAGGCACTGTTTAGCACAGCCCCTCCTTGGGCCCGCCTTTTTCCGCCTTTTTGGAGCTCGCCTGTTCCTTGGCTGTGCTTTTGATCCATTCTCATCTTCAGCTCCAGCTTGGGCTTTGGTCCGAACTTTCTGCAGAGGGCAGGTGTCGGTAGCTGCCATGGCAGCAGCAGGGTCCTCATCATTTGTTCACCGGGTGTTAGCCCAGCCAAGCAGGTGGCTCAAGCACAGCTCTGTCAGCTCTCTCACTGCTGTGCCTAGGTTTTGTTAATAGAAATGAAAATTATATCCTTACAGCAAAGTTATTTTAACATTANTGATTGGCTCGTTTTTAGGGGTTCTGATTGGTCCATTCCGGCGGTGCGTTCCTGTCCAATCGTTTCGGAAAGGCGTCGTGTGATTGGTTGCCGTGATGGTCCAATCCCGTTTCAGTGATGTCATCCTCACCGTCAGAGTCCCTTCTAGATTGTTCTTCCCCCTCACGGCCCCCCCTGGTGGTTACACGGGAACATTACACCCGTGCATTTGCGCCACATAACTTAATCAACGTTAATTAACAATCAGCAAATTAAAAGACTCAACCCTAAATCCAACTTGAGTATTTTTACAGAACAGCGGCACATAATTAATTCATTTAACTCAATCCACTCATAACAATTCCATGGATAACCCCAGGCTGGAATGTCCTGCGGGAGCCAGGAGCCCGTCCTTGCCCCCAGAGAGGCGTTACCTGCTCAGGCAGTGGTTTGTGGGGTTGTGTGTGGGTGCGTGAATGTTCCTGAGGTGCTCGGTGCTGAAACTCGGCAGAGGAATCCGTGGAAAATTGGGAATATCCCTGTGAGGAGCAGTGGGAGGAACCCCAGGCATATTCCCTGAGGTTCCTGACAGCAGGAAAATGACATTTTCTGACCGAATTCTGGATTTTCTGCCTTTTGTGCCTTTCAGTAAAACCCGATTTAGCCACCCCCTGGCGTGGAAAGGGATAATAAACATTCCCAGATTTGGGATTCCATCATTTTGGCTTTTCCATTCCCACAGATTGGGAGCTGTAAGAATGTGACGGTGATGTCCCTGCGCTCCAACAAACTGGAATTTCTTCCTGATGAGATCGGCCAGATGCAGAAGCTGAGGGTGTTAAATCTGAGTGATAACAGGTACAGTTCATAGCTTTTTTCTTTTT